>OOFC01006700.1:43933-71765 GCA_900323345.1 Pseudochromis fuscus
TCCACACACACAAAGGTGCACAGGCATGCGGGGATTTGTGTAACGGGATACACACACTTCTTCTCAGCGGGAGCTCAAGCCAGCTGTCAGTTTGGAGAAAAGAGGCTGCGAGCCCCTGGAGTTCGGCCTCTTCTTCCCTCTCCTCCGCCGGATTCTCCTCACCTCCCTCCCTCCCACTCATGCAACACTCTCAATCCTGCTCCCTTCCTCATCTCCTTTTTTTTCCCACTCCCACACAGCCTTCATCCGAACACAAAACGCAGCGACATGCCACTATCCGTCCCGTGCCTTCCCAGCTACAACACTCTTGCTCTATCACCCCTCTGGGCTATTTTTAGCCTCGCTGCACCTACACAAATGAGCCAGAGCATCCTCCTCCTCCAACTTAACGGGAATCTGATTATGCGGCGTGCATCACCCCTCGGAAAAAAGTTAGAGGAAAGAAGTAAATCTCCAAAGATCGAGTGTCTTTGATAGCAAGAGCAGGTCCTCCTCCAGCGAATCCTCCAGGAGATGATACAGATGTGACTGCGGTGCTTTTCTGTTACTCGGTTCAAGCTTGTTTTTCCTTTGTGAAGACACCAAAATCACTCAGGCATTTAAACTATGTCCTTCGAGCTCTTTGCTGTCAATCACAGTAAGAGAGAAAAAACACAAAAAACCTAGAGGGCACTTTTCAAACACTCGGCTGTTTTTAACATGCGTCGCAGGGGTGCCAGCACCTGAGGACATAAATGAGACGATGACCTTTAGTCGCTGTCTCACTTTTATTTAATGTTGCTCCGGTGTTATGTACTATCCAAAAAACATAAAAAACATCACTACTACATGTGCTCTCATTTGCTGGTGGATTTCAGGGAATGAAACCAGTGACACAACAGAACACATCATGTGACATTAACATGCCGAACATAACATACCCGAGGAAGAAGATTTGCAAGGCATACTTCTGGCCCTGGCTGACTTCATTTCCAAAGCAGGATGATGTAAAAGGTGTCAGCTGGGTTAATTTTTCACAGGTGTGCTTCAAATGACAATGGCAGCTGCCATTTTGGAGCAAATTAAAGAGACTTACCCTGAAGGGGAAATCTTTGTACAGCAGTGGTGAGGAGGGGGGGGAAGTTGGATTATAACTGGTTCAAATGTCAGGGAAGTACTTGATGTTTTGTGTGGTCTTATAACTCAAATTATCAGAAGCTGAATAAATGAAAAAAGGATGTTAAATGAAACTAATTGAAGCTAGAAGAGAGCACAAACCTCCACCAAGGACGGACCAGATTGGAGACATTATCATCTATGTACGGAGATGTTCAACAAAATCCATTCAGAGGTGACAAAGTTGTGAACTTTTAAATGACAGGCTCAGTATGAGAGAGGGATTTTCTAGGATTTTTGTTTTGCTGAGCAGTGGTGGGGAGAAAAATGTTTACAGCTGGTTTATATGTAGATTAAATCGCTCAAATTATGAAGCTGACTCAACTCTCTTACAATAAAAAAGATGTTAAAGAAAAGCTAAATGAAACTTGAGACTTTCCTCCAAGGCGTATATGTGATGGTTGTTGATGTATTGTTGTGTCTTTAAATTATATCTCATCTCCATCAAATTGCCTGGACATTATAATTTTGTGTGTAGATTTTCATCAAAATCAACTCAGATATTACAAAATTATGAACTTTTAAATCACTGGTTCCTCCTAAGAGATGAGGGTTTTATGGGATTTGGTGATGTCTGCTCTCCAACAAATCATTTTACATGTGTGTAGATCAGGGGTGGGCAATCCTGGTCCTCGAGGGTCATCAAGCTCTGCAGAAGCCTGATAACGAGTGTGTTGGAAGAGGGAAACATCTAAAACTTGCAGGATAGCGGCTCTCGAGGACCAGGATGGCCCTCCCCGTGGTGTAGATGTTCAAGAAAATCAATAAAGATGTGACAAACTTTAGATTTTTTTCCCAGAATAGTCAAGCATTAATCATCTTTAATTTGTATCTACTACTATCTTTTTCTTTTCCCATTTCACTTATTATGAAAAATGCTAATTAAAAAAATTATCAGATCCCATCCTCTGATCTTGCCGAATATTTAATTACCGTATTTTCTGGACTATTGAGAGCACCTGTCTGCAAGCCGCTATTGAATTTATTTGAACAGTCTCATGTGGTCCACTCTGACCGGGTCTGATGTGACGAGCTTGCTAGCTTGTAAAAAGCAAACAAGCTTCGTGCCGCCGATACATGAGCCACACCGGTGTTTAAGTTCAAAGCGTAGGGGCTTATAGTCTGGAAAATACGGTATTTGTTTCTTGGGTGAACCCGTATCTGTCTCACAAGTTTGATCAAGATTGCTTCATAGGTTTGTCCACAATGTCGCAAACAAACAACAACGGCAAAAACAATAAGAGGATCTAAACTGTCATCTTTAGCTTCTCGAAGTCTTTGCAGATCTCATAAACCTGGCCACCATCATATCCCAATAACCAAGATATTACCTTTAACAACACAGTGTGTGGGTAATTGCTCTGTAAAGGAGAGAGATCCTCCTTTAATGCAGTTTAAGTGCACCTCACAACATGCAAACACAAGCTCACTTGTTTTCCTTGCATTCCTCAAGGACTTCGCAGCTCGACACGAAGACACAGAGAGGATTACATAAAGTTTATTATACACAACACGGACTACAGGTACAGCAGCATCAGAGTAGCTTTGTGCTAAATCATGGATAAAATATGGAATACAGTGACAAGCCCCATTCCCTCCTGTGTCAAGATAATGAGGCACTGCAAGGTTATGCATAGGATTACGTTAATAAAACCAAAGGAGTCTTCACATTATCCCGGGCTGCACGGAGAGGATCCACACAAGTTAAGGTGACTCCCTCGGTTTGTCTTTCAAGGGCTACAAAACTTTGTGGCGGTGCATGAAAATGTCAGCTGTCAATTACAGACAAATGAATGAAATATTGGTGTAACCGGGGTTCCTCGCCGCGCACTCAATACGCAGTTAGGCGGCGAGATGAGGAGAGAGGGGCGCCAGCTGCAATGTAATATACAATTAAGAGCTTCAGTGTTCGCTGCCAAAATATGAGATGAAACATTTAATGTGATTGCGAGGCGTGCGAGTCGTGGTGTCCGTGAGTGGGGAAGTGTTGGGCTCTCCGAGGCTCTTTTACAACCTCACTTTTAGTTGTCGCTGGTTTGAACAACAGAAGAGGGATTTTAATTAAAAATGTGTCTTCATACAGGCACAGTCACAGGTGGTACTGTCCGGTGGTAGTGTTGCAATATGTATCCTGAAAATGTGTTAACTTACAACACCTTTCAGCAAGAATTTACATCCAGTGAATTTGTTCACTTCAGTTCAGTTCAGTTTATTGCATATGTATTAGTCACACAAATGCAGTACATATTTGCCCCTGACATAAATGCACAATTTACCATTTAGGTGAGACTAAAATGGGCAAAAGCAGAATGCTTGTATGCCCATATACAGGACACTTATAAGTTACCTTATAACTTAAATAGTTTTACAAATAGAAAATTATGAAGTTTGTGACCTATATAGGTAATCTGAGAAAAGAGAGAGAATAAAAAATGCAAAAAAAACACAGAGACTGAACATTCATTCAAAAACAAAGAAACTGAACATCCATTCTTTCAAATATTGCTCATGAATTAACTGAAACACTTTCTTCTTAAATATAAACAAAGAGTTGAAAGTTTTCATTTCCTGACTAAGTCTATTCCAGACTTGAACCCCCGAAAAAGACAAACATCTTTGCTTCATCCTTTTTTGAATTTTTGCTAAAACAAATTTACAACCATCTCTTAAGTCATATTTAGTTTGCTGTAATTTGAATATTTTTGAACACCTATTTTCTTTGACTTTAAACATGAGTTGTAGTATTTTATAATAAGCTACATCATTAAATTTCATAAGATTGTCTCAATAATTTTAATAAAAAATAATTAAAAAATAACCCTAATTACCTGTTCATCTACATCTAATGCATACACACATCTAATTTCTGTGTTATGACATATATGCAGCAAAAACAGGATATGTAGGCGGGACAAAGAATTTGGAGCAATTTCATTGGACCATTGAAAGACAATGAAACCCCAGGGCTAGTGTAGTAACTCATGATACTTGATTGACAGGTGGATGGAGCGATGTGATTGGTTGAAATTGCTCTGGGCAAGATTGAAGTCATTGTAAGTGAATATCACAACAAAGAAAATATCCTTTTCTATTTCAGGTGAACTTAAAATTTTAGAAAATGGGTTTTTCTTATAAAGTATATACTTCTGTAATCCTAATTTAATTCATTTTTTCTAATTTATTTCTAACTTATATATTTTATTCTGACTCTATGTTACAGTGAAAATGGCAATCAGCAATTACTCTACTCCACATAGAGGTGTTTGAGTATATTAAGACCTGTATTGATAAAATCCAGTGATTCATATGTGAAATACCTGGATTTTATGTTTACTCTGTGTTTTTCTTCTAGTCTTTGGCTTGTCTCTCACACTTTTTGATTACCTGCCTTGACTAAAATGGATCCACCTGTGTCTCATTACCCTCAGTCTCTCCAGTCCATGTGTTCTCCCAAACTCATTTGTCAATTGGTCTGTCTCAGTGTCCTTTTGTCTGCTTACAATCCCCCTGTGTCCCTGATTATTTTCTCATCTGTTGTTCTTTGGATGTTAACCTGCACGGACACTGCTGCACTTTCTTCTTCTTTCTTAACCAAGTTTTCTAATTAAAATACACTTCTGTTCATTTCACACTGTCTGTCTCGGTGTGCTGGATTTGGCTCCTCCCTCCCTAGAGACTTTGGTCTTTGTTGGAGGAAGATCCATCTTGGAAATCCAGTTTTTACTTTTTTAGATTGCCTCCTTTTAATCGGGAAAATATGTTGGGAAAATTAAAGTTTGAGGATTTCGCTGAGATTTTATGAACAAAAAGTCACTGACTTAGAAGAAAATTGAAAGAGTCATTGCATTTAAAACTTATCTTTTGATGATAACCTGGTTCCAGCAATGTGTCAGAAAATGTGTGAATGTGCAGTGGAAACATCAAACACTGTGGATGCTGCTGTGCAGTCTGCAAGAGTTTAACTTTAAGTTTAACTTTAGCTAGTTCCTGTACTGTACGTCTACAGGAAGTTGCCAATATATACTTTCATTAGGGGTGGGACCCAATTAAAAAAAAAATCTAAATAATTAGAGACTTTGCGATTAATTAATCTCAATTAATCGCATTTTAATCGCATGACAATATTTGTCCCAAAAAGCCTTTTTTTTTTTTTTATTTAAATGGATTTTAGTGGACGACTGAATCAAATAATAAACACAAACATGAATATTGTAAACTCAGCTCTTTTACAGTCTGGACACATGCATTTCAATACAAAACAGTCGACAAATAAATAGAAAATATCCCTGGATAAAATTGAACAGATCTAAAGCTCAAGTGCCATTTTAAGTACTTTAAGTACTTTTTTGACGCTTTTATCAAGACTTCTATGAGGTAGTTTTTTTTTTTTTTAAATGAAATATCCCTTCTATCAGACCAAGCAACGCACTTTCCTCCGATTCCTAAATTTTGTTAGCCATTAGCTGTACCAGGAAATCGTGTACTGACAAAGATTTTGCATTGTTTGTAATACTAACTGCGATTAAATGCGTTAATTTTTTATATATTTATAAACCATATTTTCCGGACTATAAGCCACTACTTTTTTCCGGTGCTTTGAACCCTGCAGCTTAAACACCGGTGTGGCTCATGTATTGGCGGCACGAAGCTCGTTGGCTTTTTACAAGCTAGCAAGCTCCGTGCTGCCGATACATTTAGCGTTGTCACATCAGACCCGGTCAGAGTGGACCACATGAAACTGTTTGAATAAATTCAATAGCGGCTTATAGACAGGTGCACTCAATAGTCCGGAAAATACGGTAATTAATTAATCTGAATTAACGCATTAAAGTCCCACCTCTAACTTTTATATCTAGATAGCTGACCACAAAAAGAAATTATTCATTACTAACTATGATTAAAGTTCCAGAGGTTTGATTTTGAAATCCTGCAACACTGAACTGCAGCTGGAAACTTCATCGGTACCTTGACGATTGTGAAATGTCTAACTGTCAAATCACACTAATCATTTCCATCACAGCACGAGCTCACATCATCAAGGGTGACACTTGTCACAGTCTGAGTCAACTCTATCCGGGTTTTTCCCACATCTAATTAGCATTTCCCTCATTCATGTTGAACAGTTTTTAAAGATAAAATTAAGTGCTGTCCCGGCTTCAAACGAGACCCCGAGTAGGGAAAACACAGATGTGACAAAGGTGTCATGTTTTGAAGGATTATTCCCCCGACTTGAGACTTTCCCATTCATCCCCTCCTGCCGGTGTCAGGTGATTGGCAGTAAGCAGAGTGTAACGTAACACGGCGCTGATATGAAGACGCTCAACTGTGGCAACAATGAAATAACGATTAAACAAACTCTGACAAAAACCCAAATTAAGGCTTCGTGTTTACTATGATGGATTACCTCGCCCGAGCCGTTGCAATTTTCAAGTTGTTTCAAGTATAGAATGAGTGGCAGCCAATGGCTTTTTTTTGCGGGGGATGAAAACAAGCTTCGATATCTTGGGGAGGGAGAAGGAAAATAAAAAAATCCTTTGCAATGATTGATTTTTTTTCTTTCTTTAATTCCATGCTTTGTGCCCCTGAGTCGCTCCGTCCCACAGTTACAGCCTAACGATTCAGAAAAAGTAAAATGAGGCATATCTATTGATGGAGGCCTCAATAAAGTCCTCAAAGAAAGATGTGCAAAAATAAAATGAGATGGTAGTAAGAGGACGATTACCCTTTGAGTCGGGACCTCACATCGAGGATCAACCGCTCCTTAAGGAAGAGGCTCGCTGTCAAAGTCGTCCAGAAGATTAGTTTTGTTCTCCAGATTTATCTAAAAGACCTGTGGATAAAAAAAAAGCAGCGTAGCAAGGGTTTTCTGAGGACATAATTTCCCTCTTCGCTTCCCCGCCCTATCAGCTAACAGATAATCTGGCCCCGAGCCAGAGTGGTGTGAGTGGCTCCAGGAGGAGGTTCTTGACTTGAACGAGATGTGATGATACTGAGGCTCAGGGCGCCGTTCAGGGGATAAATATTCTCGCTATGGCTTAAACCTACTCAGATTCGCTCTTACGGGTTACCAAAAAAAGTCAATTTCACCACTTTCACACAGAATTTTAAATCCTGAAATCACCACCCACACGACACATGAACAAAACCTTTAGCGAAGAGGTGAAAAAATCAAGATTTTGTTTGGTCCCACAGCACAAAAAAAAACAACTCAGCACCTGCTGAAGTAAACATTTAGTTGTAGGTATTGATCAGCACCCTCACAGATAACAACAGCGTTCATTGGTTTTCCCATCTGCCATAATGGCTACAGGCCACTTGCCAGCTGCCTTAACAGCTTCTCAGGTTCTGGTTCAGTGTTAAAGGACAAAGGTGTGTTTATCAGCAAGACACCGAAGAAAAACCAAATTAATCTTTATTTCGAAGGATTTAGTGATTTTTTTCTCCTCTTTATTGCACCACACAAGTTTGTTTTTCTCACTTTTTGGCTGAAAACATTTGTGCTACACTGCTATAGACTTTTAACTCCTGTGTCAAACTCCCACATCAGAACTTTGTTTTACATTTATCTATTGAGTTTCTGTATCACAACTTTTTTTGGGGTATAGTAGCAACACATACAGGAAATAGTGGTGTGTTTAACTGCTACTTCACAAAAATAAAAGCATAATAATACATATTTGTCTCATGAATATACTCAGTATTAATGTTTTTTTAATGAAACAGGCTTTTATGCAGGTAGTTTTCCTAACAACACTCTCTGGATGATTCACTAATATTAAAAACTCAACATGTAAGTATAATGCTACCAACCATGTTAGTGACCATATGAAAAAAACAGCATAGCAATTAATATCCAACTTGCACACTGGATTGGATGTTTGATCAGGGTGTAAAGATGAAATGATATGAAGCAGTTATCAATTTAAGTTAGAGATACGAGTGCAATGACCTGTGTTTTTGTTAATTAAAATGAATTGGATTAAAGTAATTAATCGGTTTAGTGAAGCATAGCAACGAACACAATGTAGCTTTAAAGGGAAAAACATACCAGACGACACGGATACAAATTACAGTGTCCAATAGTTTCATATTTTAGATGATATATGTTTATTTGCTATTTGTACACTTGTTAGATTACAGAGTATTTCCTGTGCAGAGGTCACTCAGGGTGATCTGTTTGGTGATTTGAAGACAAAGAAGAAGAGTATTGCCACTTTTTTGGAGTTTTATTTTGTAATGAAAAACAGGAAAATGAATGAATGAATGAATTGAGGTGCATCAGATTGCAACAAATCACATTGAATCATCCCATAAATCTGGATTGTATCAAAGTCTTATTAAAACACATGTTGGATCGTCTTCTAGGGGAGAGATGTACACACCTTAATTTTTAATGTATTTATTATACAGAAACGTCACATCTTGCTCAGCTGCTAAATCATATTGTGTTACCTCCTGAATGTTCACGACCTGGTTTTTGTTTCTCTGTAGGAAAACATGTAGGCCTGATTTCTTCGAATGTCCATTATTTTCCTTTAGACACATTAAAATTCTACATTAAAAATAATAAAATGGTGTTTTCTATTGTTATATTTACAGTTTTATTTTGTCTCACTACTACAACTGTCTCCATTATTGTTCATCTCTTGGAGTTCATGCACTCTACACAACACTACAACATGAATGGGGCTATTTGAAATAATGCTTACTTTCTTGTGGTTTTTTTTTTTTTTTCAAAATAAAACTTTGATTGCACAAAGGGAACCAAAAATCGAGCAGAACAGCTTCACTTTCATTAAAACTTGTCCCAGCTTTAAAATGTGTTTGCTCATCAGTGCAGTAATTATGACTTTGCATTTCAGACCACGCGCTGGAAAAAAAAAAAAAAAAAAAAAGCTCTGCGCCAGCGTCGCGACGACGTGTCAGTTCCCCACAGAGACTTTTTCAACCTCGCTCATCCTCATCACTGAGACGGATAAAGTGTGAATTGTGCGGACTCAGGCCTGTGGACCGTTAACATGTGATTCACACAATCTGCTGTACAGTGTGAGAGTAATACACCCTCAGGGGAAGGCATGTGGGCGATCAGGGCTTCCACACAGAGTTCATGTACATTAAATAAAAAAAAAAGCAGCTCTTTGCTTTCAGCAGACTCACAGTTTAAATCCATTCTGTAGCATAATGCACTAATGGCATTCCTATGATCTTAGATCGTTCATTTATATTCTGAGAACATCAACAAAACGCTGTTTGACTGAGGACCAGACTGGAGTTTTAATGCAATCCTGGAGTTCAGATGAAGAGCTTGTTAGATATTATGGATCATGAGTATAAATGTTACTGCCAATCATCCAGTTAGCCTGTTATCTTGTTGCTATCTGCTGGATTTCCTGTCCACATGGTCCTCCAAGATCTCCCCTATCGACAGCTGCAAAAAATTTGCCCAAACAGCGGTGATGCAATGTAAACTGTCACAGTGCACGACTTCATATGCAGGAAGAAATAGGACAGTGGTACCTTTAAAGAAATACTTCACATACAAGGCTGAGGAGGAAAAAAAGGAGCCTTCTGTCAGCTCGCCGCTTTCATCTAAATCAAAATTATCTGACTGAACTGCATTGAATTATCATTGGAGGCGAGTCGCTAATGACTTTGGATCTCTGGCTTTGGAAAAGGACAAAAAAATAAAAGCTCCAGCGGTGAAATAGCACTCTAAAAAGAGCTCATTACTACCCAGCAAACCCTCCCTCCTTCTACTGTACATCTAGCTATCATTAAGCCTGCATTTTGGATATAATGACCTTGTGTTGTTACATAGCTGTCACGGGTTATAACAGTAATGGTCCTCAAGCCACTGTCTCTCCCTGTTGCTAAAAAGTGACACAAGTTAAGGACACACATGTACACACATACATATACACAAAGTTGTGACAGTATTTCTGGCCCCGGCCATCCCCAAAGGACCGGAGAGCCATTGGCCAAGTAACGCTGTCTCGACACCTTGTCACAACCCTTGGTCTGAGTGGTGGGAATTGTGTGTCTATATATGTGTGCGCACATCACGTCCTCACACACAGCAAGCCATATCGATGTGACACGGCGATGTGCGAAGCTGATTGCGGGTGTATTGCTAACAGGGCGTTTGACGGCGCTGAGCGTACCATCAAGAAAGGTCATTTACATCAAGTCGCGCTTGATGTAAATTGGACCGTTTTCAATTGGCTATTAGATAACTCGGTTACATCACTGTTTCTGTGGGATCTATTTCCCGCTCCACTGATCAAGAGGAATGGATGAAGAAGAGACGAGCACAAAGGAAAAAAAAAGATGAAAACCTTCAGTTTTCCAACTATTTTGTCACAGATCACTTCCTGTAACCACCAGTGACGGTTAAGGGTTAATTTTCCGACTTTATAAGTTAAAATTAGGATGAGTTCCAATGTTACAGCTTTGGACCATAAAATAGCAACCAACAGAAAAAAGGATTTCAGTAGTCCTCTGTATTTTCCCCCTTTGATGTGGTCGCTTGATCATGCAAGCGAGCGGCAACCAACTGTAATGTAAAAATACATTTTGGGTGACACATCCGTTTTGCCTCCTAAATGTGCCTCAGATCAAAGAAAGTACATAATTTTGTTTTTCCACTCAAACTTTAACCGCTCCCAGGTCCACTGTGCATAATCCATTTTAAGACTTATTCACACTGTGTACCTTTCGGCTGAACAGCGGGTTACAGAGGTGGGAGGGAGCATTTGTCTTCCTCCACTGTTTCTTCCAGTTTAGTCACGACTCCTCAGGAAGGCCGACTAAAGCTCCTTGTCCTTTCCTATAACTCTGACACGGGGGAACAAAAGGAAGAATACATTAAATATTTCAGGACGGTGTCTCCCCTCGTAATCTCTCGCCGTCTCAGGTGGAAGTTGCGCGCTAATGGCGTTGATGCCCAACGTCGGCGAGTTCCTAGAGTCTGAATTATTAACGTCCGACATGAAAGTAAACAGAATAGCTTGTACGTGTTGTTCAGGAAATTGTCGGTTTCCCTGTTGACTAATATTCTTCGGAGAAGCGCCGTCTAATCAGCGGGATAAGCTTTGAAAATCCTGTATCGTCCTTTGAATTCACAACCAATGTCAACATTTTTTTGACCTGTTTGTATTTTACATCTCGTGTTTACCCTCAATTAGTTTCCCCTCCTTGAATCGCCCTCAGAAAGGCTCCCATCACGAACAAGATACTGTATGTTTTCTGTTCACAAAAGCGATATCATCTCAGCGGCTTAATATGTACAAGATAAGATGGAAAGTAATTAATTTTTAAATCCTCTTTTCTTGCTTCTGCGTGTGTTTGCGTGAAGCTCTTTTTATTTGACTTTCCAGGGGTAGGCCATTACTTTCCTCAGGGACGAGCTGCCCTGCTACACCAGTGTCATACCAGCCTCTCGCTGCAGGGACCTCAAAACGTCATTGTGCACACGTGTCCTTATATCCGTGCATGGATGCAAAAGGAAAACCTTGAGACCACAAAGTGCACTGACGCAAATACCACAGCGATAACTATTTATATCAAGAACATCATTAGCATCCCAGTCTGCATTTTTTTACCGTAGCCAGTATCTTACAAATGTGTCTTCTCCAAGAAACCTCTGTAGTCGAATTAAAAGTTTGAAATACTCTGTGACATGCCTTTACAGATGAAAACATTTCAGGCTGATTGGTCCTCCAGCTCCGAATCAGCCTCTGGAAGCTGGATCTGTGATGTCCAGTTGCTCAAAGAAAGATGGTTTCAAACAACACTCTGTAGAAAAAAGTCAAAAAAGAAGGAAAAAAAATATATATCAGGGGCAGATGAAACAGGCCATCAAGTCAAGAATTTGTCAAAGTCGTTTGTGCAGACAGAAATGTGATAGCAGAAATCTGGGCACAAAAAATAGACAAAAGGTCCTTCACCCTTTTCCAATCATCTGTCAGTTTCTTGCAACTTACCTCCTAAAGTCCTCAGTGATCTGCTGCAAAGTTCCAGCTGAAAAATCAAACTCCATGAAGTTAGTCAGTAACAGCTGAGGGACTGGGATATGAGAAAGTTGAGAGGATTTTTAAATACACTAAATCTTCATGTAGAGTGAGAGGGACAATGCACTGAGAGATCACACACCTCTGCCAAGGTATAATCCATGTCTGAACTTCACCAAAGACATTAACACTGACAAAGTACCTCTCCTTCTTCCTTACATCCTCGGACTGACTCTGTCACCACTGTCTTTGTTAAAATATTGGTAAAATGGTAAATGGAGGACATTTATATAGCGCTTTTATGACCTAAGCTAGGTCCCAAGGCGCTTTACAAGGCAACTCATTCACCCATTAACACACCAATGGCTACCGAGCTGCCATGCAAGGCGCTAGCCACCATTGGGAGCAACCTAGGGTTCAGTGTCTTGCCCAAGGACACATGTGGACAGGAGGAGCCAGGGATCGAACCCACAACCTTACGACTACCACCTGAGCCACAGCCGCCTAAAACATTAATTTTAAGAGAGGGGAATTTCTGGATTTTTTAAGATAGGGTCATATCCTCTCCCAAAATACAATCTTTTTTTTATTGGGTATTTCAGTGACTGTAGGACGCACTGCTGCTGGTTGTATTATAACTAACATGACCTTTTTCCGGCATAGGGACCTCCAGGGAGGGAAGGGGTTACCGTATATTCCGGACTATAAGCCACTACTTTTTTCCAACGCTTTGAACCCTGTGGCTTAAACACCAGTGTGGCTCAGTATCGGCGGCACAAAGCTCGTTAGCTTTTTACAAGCTAGCAAGCTCCGTGCCGCCGATACATTTAGCCTCGTCACATCAGACCCGGTCAGAGTGGACCACATGAAACTGTTCGAATAAATTCAATAGCAGCTTATAGACAGGTGTGCTCAATAGTCCGGAAAATACGGTAATTCAATTCCCTTGACAAAAACATTAAAATAGATCAAAGACTAGACATTACAGTAAATTTATAAGCACTCAAAGAGCACAAACCGTTTCTAAGGCACAATCCATGCACATGTGATTAATTTATGACTTTAATTTACATTTATTTATTTTTAGACAGGAGTCACTTTAAAAGGATTGCTGATTTCTGTCTATTGTGTCCACAAATAAAATCTGATCCCCAACATTTGCCCATTAATTTGTTCGATGGATAAAAACAATCTGTTAAAATGTCCCATCATATTGTTTACAGGTCGACAGACAAAGCAACACAAGTGCAAACACAACACCCGTGGCTGAAACAATGAAATATAAAATTCACTTTGATGTCCAGCTCGTGCCGTCTGACAGTAATTTTACAGTGTCCACCGGTTGCACTAAAGTGCAGCACAAGTGCACAACAGCACCGGCCACTTAGCAAACAAAGGAAGCCATGAAATACTAGATAACTCAATAACCTGTCCCAGTGGTATTTTTTGCTTTCTGTCAGGCATATGGCACTCTTAAAGCAATCTGGTGTCCCTGACTGCCTGGGAGGCTAAATTCATATCTAAATGCCTGACAGACTGCCCTTGTACGGCTTTATTCCCTGTCAGGCGTCTGGTGTTATCTGGCAGCTACCTACTCTTTGCTTGGCTTCCTGGGAGGCTCGAACATGGCACTGTACTGCCTAACAGACTGCTTGTATGTTTAGCAGCCTGTAGCTAGTATCACTTTGTACCGAATGCCTTATAGGCATCAATTTTAAAAAAGGCCGCCTGGAAGGCAAATTGTGCTTTCTAGACATCCTCACCAAAAGCTTTGGCAGAATCTATCTAAAGTGCGTGTTCTTGTAGTTCGTGAGGATGAATCTCTGTATATATCAAGTATTCAAGAAGAGCTATTTTAGAAGCATCACACAAAGACAGAGTGATATGAGTAAGAGCAGTTTCATTGGATGCCAACTACTTCTCTTTTTTTAATGTGGAGAGGTCTAAGGTTGATATAACAGCAGATGGAGGCGGGTTGGATAATAAAATGCAAACTACCCTGAACAACAAATAGTTGCACCACCCACAACTTCCTCGATAAAAGATATGATGGAGAATGCTCAGGCCTCCTCAGACGGCGTGACCTATACACAGTCTGTTACCAGTCCGGGTGGTAATTGGACTGCCCTTGATTAAAATTTTAATTAGGATTACAGGTAGCGGTCCAGCTAACGGCGCTCATTACTCGAGACGAAGAGTAAACGTGGAGGGTGTTTTCGTTCGCCGCAGACAGCATGTGAATGAATCAGTCGGCGTAGGGTTTGTGACGATAACCAAAATTCAATAATACATTATACAAACATTTCAGATGGTTTCAAAGGTGTTCTGCTAGCCGAATTTCAACACTGCTTTCCCCACAGGCGCACACGGACTGACGGACTTGAAAGAGGGAGGATTTGGAAAAGAAAAGAGCTACAGTCTGGCTCCTCGAGGTGGACCGCAGGCATCGGAGCAAATTTTCAAGAGAGTCAGAAACTGAAAACATGGCAGCTGCATCAAACAGTCCGCCACGTCTTGAACCAAATCCCAGTCCACCTCATACCCATAGACGAAAGGGACGCCAGGAGGAAAATGGTGCGACTTTCAGAGCTGACAAAGACGGACGTCCAAGCATCACATCAAAAAGTTGCAAGTCAGCCGGATAGATGCAGGAAACACTAGATGTTTACTTGTTTCTGGGGTATTGTACAGTATATAATTTCCACTCATTAAATTCCAACTGCGTATCAAAGTCAAACCTTTAAAAGAAACTTTTAAACCTCGCAGAATTAGGAGTCAATTTTTTAAGGGAGACGATCGCCAACCCTCAAAAGAATCCCCCTTCATTTGGTGGATCCCATCACAGAGGGAGAAACCTGAATGATTTAAATTAACCCAGGTTACATGCTTTAAGCAATGCATCCAATGGGATTATGTGGGGCTCTTGAGATGGATTTGCGAGAGTGTGTGTGTCTGTGTGAAAGAATACTGAGCTTTCAGAAGCCAGATGTCTGCAGAGCAATCCCTCTGCACAATTACCTCCGGACATCTGGGACCTATAAACACAGCCAGCCAGCTCCAGCGCTCTCTCTGTTTTTTCCTTTCGTCTCTTATTGTCTTTTCATCATTGTCCTCTCTCTTAAGTCTATTCCTTCCTCTTCCTCCCTCTTTGTCTTGTCTCAGTCTTGTTTGGCTCCCCCCACCTCTCCTTCACCACCCCCTGCATGCATTTATTCATTTCTCTATTCCTTCCTGCACAGCTCCCAAGCCAGAACACATGCATTTTGCTGTCTCTCGCTGTTTTACCACCCTTGCATCTGCACATACATATACAACCTCTCAGATTTTTTTCTCTCCCCCAGCTGGTGGCCACGTTGTCGTCTCTCCCCTCCCTCCCTTGCTTCCTCTCGTTGTCCCTCCTTCCCTCCCTCCCTCTTTCCTTCATGTCTTGTCACTCCTTTTGACTCTTGTCAAAACATCACCTCCTCCCCGAGCGCCAACAGCAGCAGCAGCAGCAGCAGCAGCAGCGGGGCCTATTTGCTATTCAAATCAGCAGATCGTCACCTGGTGCGTTCACGTATTGAGTTTTCCGACGTAAACCTTCATGCAAACGATTGTATACGTTGCGAACAGTGAAAATGTAATCAACTCTTTGCCGCTTATCCTACACGTGTCATAGAAAGCGAGGCATCGGGGATTAATTAGCGACATGAGATGATAGATTATGGATTTGCAAATGATGACACCGTACTTGCAACAATCAGGCGAAAGGACTGAAACTCAATAATGTCTGAGTGTGCTCAAGAAGAGGTTCTCGATTTGTTTTCTTTTCGTTTGTTCGTAACATTAAGATAAAACTTACCCTATATCTCAAAATGTAGCGTAAGAAGAAGAAGCTTCATTTGTCACTGTCACTGCAAGTACACAGTACACCTTACACTCTGATGTACATGGCCCCGAAACAATTCACATATACATGCAGACAGAGCGGGTCGTCTAAGAATTATAAGATCGTGGGTTCAATCCCCAGCTCTTCCTGTCTACATGTCCATGAGCAAGACACTGAACCCTAAGTTGCTGGTGGCTAGCACCTCGCATGGCAGCTCTGTAGCCATTGGTGTGAGAGTGTGTGTGTGTGATTGATGGGTCTTGTAAAGCACTTTGGGACTCAGGGGAGTCAGGGCCAAGGACTGTCCACCTCCAAGTGCCCTGGAGGTGGACTGGCACCTCTCCAGCCACCAGTCCATGCTCCATCCTCCGGTTCCCAAGTCCCCACCCACTAAGCCACTGCCGCCCAATGAAATCCCAATGACGATGGGATCCTGTCTGAAGCAGGATCCCATCGTCTGATCCCAGAAAATCTCTTAAAATGAGTTGATGTTAAAAAACGTCTAACTTTGTCACAGCTTAATACATTTTGTAGAAAATCTCTACATGCAGCATGATGTCAACCATCTGAGACAGTTTGGTGGAGATCAGATATGGACCATGTCCTGGTGGGGGCTTGTGCTCTCTTACTGCTTCCCAGTGGGGGCAGCTATGGCTCAGTTGGTAGACCAGGTCACCCATAATCAGTTCAGACCAGTCCACATGTCTAATCGTTCTTGGGCAAGACAGTGAACCCCAGGTTGGTCCTGATGTTAGCTAGCACCTTGAATGGTGGTGTGTGTGTGTGTGAATGGGTAAATTGTGTGGCAACACAACTTTGCAAGCACTTCACAGATGAGTAACTATAAATTATATTCTTCCATAAACTACAATAACATTTCAAAGCCTTCTTCACAGCGCCACAAACATATCAATAAATCTGCTGTACAAACACAAAAACCACAACATTGTCTTCATTTGCTTAATATTTCATTTTACACCAAAGTGTCCAAAACAGTCAAATCCCAAAAAGTTGGCACAAACATCTCACAAAATCCTCTTTGAATGATGTGTTTCGAGGATTATTTGTAAAATAATAAACCAAAATAAAAATTGTTTTCCTGGCTTCACATGTTTCAACTAAAATGACAAATATCCCTGTGATTTATTTCGCTGTTGTTCCTTAATAAAGAGACGAGAGCGCGCTGGACGAAAATAACAGAACCGGAGCTCTTAAGTCCCGAGATCAGTCAGAAGCTGAGCCGCACACAGACACACACTCGTATTGTCAGTGTTGTTAGAAGTGCTGTCGGCACATTGGCTGTTTTATGGGCGAGACACTACAGGCAGCACAAACAGTCCAGTGGTTCAATTTAAGGAACAACTGAAAGCACTGTTTGTTTGCTAAGGTGACCTCAGAGGGAAATCACACAGCTCCTGTAATTCATGCAGAATGAATTCATGTATATGTCTTAAATGTAGCTGGAGGATCCCACAAGTAAACATTTAGCTGAGGTGATGCCGTGTCCCCACGCCCCTCCTTATACTAATGACTCCAAGCCTATTTGTTATGGTTGGCTCATCATATGACAAATGCAAGCAATAGAAATTTAATTAAGTCAAAAAGCTGTTGCCCTTTGGAGAGTTAAGTATAATGACTTTGTTTATTTGAAAGAAGTAATCTAACTACTTTTATTATTGGTGTACAGTAATTGTCTCCCTACTACTCGGGAACATTTTGTCCAGGATGAGAGGTAAAGAAAAACAAAATATAACCTCCTGGAAAAACCTATTTCCCAATCATAATTTTGCGACTGTAAGCATTATCTTGCAGCGGTGCAGCAAACAATATAATAAGATAAAAACAAGCATGTGTACGACGGTGCAGAATCCAAACGCGCTTTATTTCTAACGCCTTGGATGTAAGAGCGAGGCTGCGAGCGAGCGTGTCCTGTTTGTGCCCCGGCTGAGGGAAAGATAAATAATTTCTTCGTCGCAAGAGGCTACGGCGTCTTGTGATGATTATTGGAGCCAGGGGAGTAAACGCGGGGCCCGGCGAAAGTTTACCACGGCCCAGATAGCTCAGGTAGGCTGTCACGGCAATCTAAATATGGCCGGCGAGGACAGTCGGTGTGAGGTAACTGTTTTTGTCCAGAGGATAAACAGTGGTGCACAGGAGGTTGATTTAAGGGGAGTGAAGGTGGGTGGCTGCATGTGGTTAGAACAACATTTTTTCCCCTTTGGTAATGTAAGGACGAGTTAGAGTCTCCGAGTTTAACTGAAGACTATTATTCCTGTGTTTTACAAGCCAGAGAGTGTAAGTTTTGCATCTCTTTAGGGCGGTTTAACATGCTTAACTTCCAAATCCATCATTAAAATAGACTTTGCATTTCTTAGTTTGGCCCTAAATACATGAAAAAGATCTCGAACTGAACATTTTCCTGTCCAATCCCTTCCTTTGTCCAACATGTTTTACACTAGTTTTCCATATGTCCATCCGTCCCTCTCAGTGTTTATGTTTATAGCTTGCTTGCAGTGTAACATACCGAGGCGCATCAGCACATCCAAGGACCAGAAGATGAAAAACAAAGTCATAACAATACCGAGAGAGAAAGGATTCGCCACAAGTCGATGACTCTCTCCATTTTTCAGTAAAACATAAAAGCCCGCATCGTCTCCGAGTGCACGTCGCTGTTTCGCCCCTCGATATTATTGACCTCGCCGGTCCCTGATGGCTTTCTGAATATGGGACAAGGCTTTTTCATTTATTCTCTGTTGCCGTGGAGAGTCCTTGAACTACTTGTCCCTGTCATCTGCGGTTTCAGGTGGGACTGTTGACCTTGTAAAACAACCTGAGCGAGGCTCTCGGTACATGCAGGATCTCACTCTGAGCCCTCTTGTCACAAAGCTTCTCACGGGGACACTAATCCAGGATCACTGGCGGGGTTACACCAGTAAACTTGGAGTGAACCAGGTAAATGACGGGGAATAAACTCTGCTTCTTCTTCTTGTCGGCCAGACAGAGTTTTCCAAGGAATTAGCAAATAGTTCCTGTAATCCTTTTCTGTCCAGGCTGATTTGGCAGCACTTGTGGTTACCATGGTAACAGTAAGTGCAGTTTAAATAATACAACATTTGAGCAACTGCTTGTTTTTTATTGTTCTGATAAACAGTAAGTCACAAATGATTTCATGCATGATCTAATTATGTTGACATTTCCTGTGCTTGCTTCACAATAAAAGCCACCAGGAAATATTCACTTTGTATTATCAACAGTTACACATAGTACTCCCCTGATGTAAATAGTGTAAATAGTACACACTAGTGAGCACTATGAGTGTTTAGCTTTGCAAACTAAACCCATGACTGGAATGGTGGACTCCACCACGACCAAATCCACAAATAGTGGTTTGGATTTATTGATAATCTTAAGGATTATAAAAAAAAAACATTTAACATTTCAAACTTCAAGTAACAAAACCACCGGGAAATGTTTACCTTGTATTATCAACAGTTACACAGAGCACTCCCCTGGTGCAAAGAGAGTAAACAATCCACAGTTATCAGGGAGATAAAAGTGTGACTATTCAAACTACATCCAAAGCTGGAACAGCAAACTCCACCACGACCATTAGAAGTTAATATATAGAGAGAAAATAAATATATTAAAAGGCCATGATTAGTAGTTTTGATTGAAAAATAAACCACACTGTGGAGCATCCATAGAGGAAATGTGCCCCTACCTATAAACATATATAGAAATAATTGCTTCCTATAAATACACTGAATGGCTATTGAAGAGAAAATGCTGACCATGAATAATACCAAAATCTGGATTTGATTAAGTGAGAATTTTCAGGATTAATAAAACCATCATGTAACAAACTTCAAAGCTATAGCCTGACTTGGCAGTTCCTTGTTGTACAGATTAAACGTTGACTCATTTAATTCCGACTGTTACATTTTTTAAATATAAGTAATGACTACAATATAATGCAGTGATTAATAACTCCCACATAGTGTTTCCATTACAAATTTGGCCCACAGCCTATAGCCACCACTTTGCTTATAAATATTTAAGCAAGCTGAATTCACACCCGTTTGGAATTTGTCAAATACAGTCGGTCATGTTGCAACTGTTCATCGTTGGCGAGCGGCCGCGGCGGCGACGTTGACGAACATCGGCTTTTGTCTTGACAAGCTGATTGCTTTTGACTCGCGTGGGTTGATGGGAGGGAATATTCGAGGATGACCACAGGGACGTGGCCCGGGTATCTCATTGCTGAAATGGGAGAGTGAGGCTGTCAAGGTGTGACATATGAGCTAACGACCTTTGACCTTCGAGTTGAGCGAGGGGGGTGTGGAGAGGTAAAGCTCCACACAAACAGCTAGAGTCGGTTTAATAACTGAAACCAGACTTTGGACATCTCTCCTTGGACATGCATCTTGACCAAGTGTTTTTATTTTCTATCTGTGTTTATAATGTGTGCTACTTTCTTCATATAATCCCAGTCAAGATTTGAAGCATTAAGAAGACAATTGTTTGTGAAATACTTGCCATAATCCCATGACCCACTTTTAGTCTTTACAGGGGAAAAAAAAGCCTCATTGAATTCCTTTATATGGCTTTATCACAGGCCGCTCTCCAGAATAAATTTCCATCGTTTAATGTAAATGTGAACTCCTGCTTTTTTTTTTAAGAGATGATACAGCCATATACAGCCACTCAGCATAATGATGACTCGCCTGGTGGGTGAGCAAAGCACGAAGCAGACCTAACCCTGTTTATTTTAACAAATGTAAATGCAGGCGTCTTCTTGATGCCACGGATTGTTGGTGGAGTTCACTCTCAGGCCGCCGTGTAATAAATAATAAAGTGATGATATTGCAGGTGTTGCTGAAGACGTTGAGATTGGATTACCACCAGCGAGACGTTCCCGTGTGAATACGGGTGTTAGTCAGCTGTTTGTGACGACGACGTTAACGGTGATCGTGTTGGGTTTCACAATATGGATTTCAAAGAGGAGTATGAAGAGGGTTAACTCTGATCTTGAACTGAGTGGAGTCTGAAAAAATGCTGTTGTTTAGCTTGTCCCAGTGAGTTTACACTTCAGCCAATGAGTTTATTTCCTCCCCAAAGAGCAGACAGGGTTGTTCAATTGAAACTATCAGCACATAAAAAGGAGACATGTTGCAATTTTGGAGGACAGCACATAAAAGCAAGAAAAAAAAAAACACTATTAAAGATTTTTTTTTTTTTACCAGCACAACCTCTGAGTTAGAAAGATAGAAAACAGGCAACTGGAAAACAGTGAACTTCCTCGTCATGTAAACCTCTTCCAGCTGAAGCCATTTGTCACTTCAGACAGGAAGCAGTTTAGTTGTCGGTCAGACTGTTTGTGAGATGACGCACAAGGGAAGCAGAGAAAAGCTGCTGAAACACCTGTTTCTAACTTGTATTTCAGGTTTTTATTTTTCACTAAAACCACAGAACATGTGTGTTTGTAGCTTTAGGAGGCATGTGATACTAATACACCGTCTACACCTATAATCTGGATGATAAATTAGGGATGGGACTCTAACGCAATAATTCTAATTACCGTATTATCCAGACTATAAGCTGTTACTTTTTTCCGACGCTTTGAACTTAAACACCGGTGTTTCTTATGTATTGGTGGCATGAAGCTCATTAGCTTTTTACAAGCTAGCAAGCTCCGTAAATTCTGGTTGTTTTATCAGAAGAAGAAAGAATTAGAGATATTTAAAGTACTTAAAATGTTACTTTAACTTTACTTCTGTTAAACTTTGGTCAGGGATATTTTGTCTTTAATTATTTATTTATTTATTTTTCTACTGTTTTTAATTCAAATGCAATTAAATGCATTTTCCCAGACATTAAAAAAGAGCTTGACTTTATAATATTCATGTCTGTGTCTATTATTTGGTCCAGTCGTCCACGAAAATCCATTTAAATTAAAAAATGTTGCATTTTGGGGCAAAGATTGTGATGCGATTAAAATGTGATTAATCGAGATTAATTAATCATAAAGCCTCGAATTAATTAGATTTTTAATCAAGTCCCACATAAATATATGTTATACTCACTGCAAAAATAATGTTAGGTGTTTTTTACAAGAATTACTACAGTGCTGTGAGCTCTGCACACCACTAAATAATTAAATATTGACTCCACGGTAACTTTAACACATTATTTAGTTGTTTTTATTGAACAACAACAACTGTGCGCTGGTAAAAGTTTCATCCCTTCAAGGTGTTTAATTCTTCCTGTTGTTCTGGAAGCTGCTAATTTTTAAAATACTAATAAATGACAATTATGTTTCATCCCTGCCTTTGCCTTCACGGCATCCTGCAACAACTCCTGCTTTTTATTTTTCCCTCTTGTGTGATTTTCAGGTTCGGCCTCGATGTGTCTCACCTGTTTCCCACTGCTCACCTGTCTCCAGTCTATTAATCAGCCTCTCGTCTACATGCGCTCCCCGCCTGTGTCTCGTCTTTGCCAGTTCGTCTCGTCCTGTCCCCTGAGTTTCCTAATCGTCTTCTTGTGTGTTCCTGTGTCCTCCTCTTTTTCTTCCTTGTTTACTTTCAGATTACTTACTCTGGTTTTCTCTTGCTCCTTGATTTGTTTGCCTGCCTGTTTTTCTCTTCTTCTGTGTTTTGTACCGGCTTTTTCCAAAGTACACCTCATTTTGTTGTTAGTTTCACCAGTTTGATTTGTTTTTGGGTCTTTTTTTTTTTTTTGCAACCCACAGGAAAAGAAATGCAAAATAAACAGGTATAATTATCTTACTGTCAAAAAAAAACAAGTGTGGGTAAATGATTATGCTAATGCCAGGAGCAGTTAAACATGATATATATGTAAAGTAAAAAATAGATCTGGGAAAGTAAAGAGAGGTGCATCAATTTTTTATTCCTAAAATAGCAATTACAGGGCTGTAAACAAGACATAAGTGGATATCATTGGTTGTATATAGACTGGATTAAGCAGACCTGTTTGGACGTGACCATGTTGGTTTTTTGGAGCCAGAAGTGACCATATATGGATATGAAGGGAGGAGTGAGGAGACAGGTTTTGGACCACCACATCCCCAATAAGAAGAATTAACCCTTTACCACCTGAGTCTGCAAATTTCCACCTGGACTTTTTATGCTTATTTTGATTTCAAATTTAACCTGCAAAAGCTAACCTTCATGTGCAGTTGCAGTGTTTTTGTTCACTAAAACTCAAAAATCAATTTCCGTTTTTGTGTTTTTCTGCTATTCTTGCTTCATCATCACAGTTATTACACTCTCACATAGTATATTGTAAAGTGGCTAGTTTGCCGGCTTCTGGGAAAGGTGCAAGTGAAATTACCGTAATGACACCATATTCAGTGCAAAGTGCAACATGTCAGCTCTCAGGAACCGTTTGAATTTTTCCGATTGCACAAATATTAACATAATTACGGTAATTCAAAGTCAGGCTAACTTCAGCTAATGACAACAGAATGACTTGTGGACAAAAGTATTGACTCATGGTTGAAAATGTTTTGAATTGATGGGGTGTTTCTGAGCCAACACCTAGTGGCCATAAGGGGTACTACACCACTTCCACTCCTGGTTGCTCCATCCTTATCTATATACAGCTCATGGCTGATATTATCACCACCACCTGAGTTGCATTTTCCCCTTTCCAAAGAACTTACAGCAAGTAAATGGACACCATGTGCCAGGTAGTAAAGTGCACTTCCTACTGATACCACTAAAATTGCCTTGATCTTAAACTGCTGCCAGAGGAGACCATCCGTCAGGGGGAAAGTGAAAGCAGATAGGACTCGTAAGAGGCTGACTGAAAGCAGACCTGACCGGCCCATATGGTCTTGTAAAGAACACGGCCCCCTCACTGTAAACACTTCCCATTTTTAGGACGCTTAAGAGTCGACACTAAACAGACAGTGGCCTGGGTGCCACAGAGCTGCGTTTACTAGAGTGGACTTCAGCATGCGTGAAGAAGAACTTCTCTTCTGTTTCACTCTACCTCTGTGGTTTTCACACTTCGACAGAAAAGAGTGCGACCCTCACGTTGTGATATTTTACCAAGGTGTCATCTCAGTGTAACATCTTCACCTGATAAGAATATATGAGGATGATTCCCCGAGGGATGACAAATGTATTTCTCTCTCAGCACATGGTGTTAAATGTTTAATATACTGTCGATGGGGAAAATGCATTTTTAGGTCATGAAAAGAAATGAATCCAGGGCTGATAATGGAGTCGTGGTTTTATCTCTCAAGATTTAAGATTAAGATTTGTTTATTCATTGTATACACAGGGCATACACAACAGCATTTTACCCAACAACAGTTTACCAAGTGTTTTCTTGGGTATACTCAACATGTTTTATTATTTACCCAAGATGTTGGTCTTTATACCCAACAATGTGTTTATGCACAGTATTTTGTACTTTTTGTCCAAAGTTTTGTGGTTTGTATCCAAAATTTTGGTTATTATACCCAGTACTTTGCTATTTACACTGAACATTTTATTGTTTTTACCCAACATTTTGTGCTTTTTATCCAAAGTTTTGTAGTTTGTACCCAACAATGTGTTGTTTACACCCAGTATGTTGCGATTTACACCCAACAGTTTGTGTTTTTTACCCAAAGTTGTGTTGTTTGCCCAACATTTTGTTTATCACACCCAGTATTTTGTTATTTACACCCAACATTTTATTGTTTGTACCCAACAACGTGTTGTTTACACCCAGTATGACGCTATTTACACCCAACAATTTGTGGTTTTAACTAAAATTTTGTCAATTGCCCAACATTTTGGTTATCACACCCAGTATTTTGTTATTTACACCCAACATTTTATTGTTTGTACCCAACATTTTGTTGTTTAGACCCAGTATTTTGTTATTTACACCCAACATTTTGTGGTTTTTCCCAACACTTAGTTGTTTTTACCAAGTATTTTGGGGTTTTTATACAGTATTTTGCATTTTTTTCAGTCATAAAAAGAAATGAATCCTGATTTATTACAGTATTGTCTTTTCTTGTGAAAAAATCTCCATCCTGTCTTTTGTGGGTAATTTCCACCCACAATTTAACAATGTAATCGCAGTAAAGCCAGAAACAACTGTCAGCATCTGCTTCTGCAAAAACACACACGCCTTTATCTCCTTTCATTTCTTTATCACTCATTACACAATACATTAGAAATGCTGTGATCAAATCATCGTTTGATGACTAAACGGTCCAAATAAAGCAAAGTGACATCAGTGGCTATTTGGCGTCGCCAGATTTTTTTTTTTTTTTTCTGTTTTTGTGGATTATTACAAAAAGGAATGAATCTCCTCCAGTTTGGTATTTCCTGTGAAGACTGTGCTTCCATTCATAACCCAATCACTTTGATACCAGCCATCCTCTGTAGTCACCATGACCTCATTTGAGAGTTCCCCCACCAAAATCATTCCAGATCAAAGATTAGGATGTTTGATCCTCTGATAATAGCGCAAAGCCCCGAGAACCTCAGAGCACTCGCTTCTTCTTGCCCCTTTTATATCGCAGGGGAAAAAAAAAAAAAAAAAAGCCAGCCTAAATAAGTAGAAGCATTTTGAAAAGTACAAACAGAAATGCACAAAAAGTCAAAAAGGAGGGTGAGCACTTAGCGGAGTAATGATGCCAGTTAGCGTTGCCGCTCTCCCAGTTTGTGTGACCTAGATAGTGAATGACATGAGCAGACTGTGTGGTGACTGGCTTCCATTTTTCTCCACGCTGCAGCGCCGCTCATACATTTCTGCTGAGAGATGGGACGACTGTGTCAAGCACAATATGCAAATTTCAGTATTTGTTACCAAAAAAAAGCCCGTCTGACATTTTTGCATCACATTTAGGGATCAGCGGCGGGGGGGGAAAAAAAAGTTTGAGAAGTTTGAAAAAACATAGTTCTTGTTGCTCCGTCTTTCCCCTCCCTCCTTTTGTGTGTTTATTATTGGATGCTAAAAGCTAAAATGAGAAGCGGTATATGATTGCAGAAAGTAAAGATGTCCCGACAAGGACACATTCTTCAGACTCCCTCAAGTGGCCGTCCTCATCTCGGCTGTTTACATATTCATGAGGAGCGACTGATATTTCGGTCTATGAGACCTTCATCAGCAGGAAGACATATTGAGACGATGACAAATTGGCACGCGTCCGCCAGACAAACACGCACACACTCCTGTCACTACGCTGGAGTCCACTAAAGGGGGGACGAACCAAGGACATCTTCTGGTCCCAGACGCTCCCCTCTACCACCCTACCCCACCCCACCCTTAGACAAATCTGCCTCACTCTGCACTTTCTGCATAATTCCCCCAACTACACGGCCTAAATGACCTGCGTGATCGCCATGAATATCAATGTCACGCATGTCGGTCCGCGTCAATTCAGATCGGGTTTGATGCACGATGTTAAAACGCTCCAGGAGGAGGAGGAGGAGGAGGAGGACGATGTGCTAGTTGGATATTGCTGGCCGAGGCATTTATGTCACCTTAAAATGCAACGTATACGTCACTTTGAGCAATGGGACAGAAATCGGAGGCCCCCTTTACTCCAGCTGGAGAGCTCCTTTCGACAATCGTAAGCGGCTTTGTCACCGTCACTTCCCAGGAAAATAATCGTTATTATGACCTCCTGTGCAATCATAACAGGACTTATGTTTTTAGCCGTGTCACCTTTGACTTTCACAAACAAGCCCGAGTGAAAAATGAGACGATGACAGCTTAGTTGGATGCCATTTACAGCTGGGCGTGTCTACAAGCTGATTTGCATTCACTCTTGTTGCATGGAGTCGTTGTTCAAATCAAATGGGGAAATTGTTTTACTGGAGAAAAGTTTATATCATAAACTGAATCTTAACAGCAACGTCGCAGCTGAAACTAGGAAGAAATAAATAAAAAACTTTGAGATATTGAATTTTTAGTCTCTAAGGGAGGAGAAAAACACCAACGCAAAGTTTTATGGACTAAAGATTTTTGGAACTATTTTGAAACAAATATGTCAAACTGATGTTGATAAATGTTTGATACGAGGTTAGACTGAAATGGTCTTCAACAAGTTCTCAGTGTTTAAACCAAAAAAACAAATAGTTTGTTTAAAATTCTTCTCCTGAGAAAAAGTGATGGACTGAACTGAAGATACATTTTACTCAGACTGTGAAAAAATAATAATACTGATAAAAACTTTAAAAGAAAGCTTTTTTTTTCCTGCAGCAAGGGCACAAAAAAACTCAATTTTACATCATATAAATACAATTTGCTTTAATAATAATTTCTGACTTTTTAATGTTCAAGGATATCAATTAATAAACACATTTTTTTATAATATAAAACTTGAAAACCAATGCTTCATCTCACATTTAATTAAACCTATTTGCACTTTAATTTATTCATGACATGAAAACGAAAAAATTAAACAGTTGTATCTATTACATAAAGATAATTATTTTTATTGAAACACATTTGAAAATGTATTCACTGGATTTGCACAAACTTTTAGTTTTAAAATGGAAATTTTAGGAAATGCTTCAGGAAACATTTAAATTAAGCATCTATTTTTGTAAATGAAGTAATATTTTATCCATAAAAAATCTGTAAAATTACACATTTTGCCACAATTTTACCTTTTGCAGAATGAATACCAATGTTAAGGTGATATGACATCCACTAAGCCACCTAAACTCATTCACTCCTTCAAAATAAAAGCTAAAATACAGTACAGGTTTAATAACTATTCTCCTTCTAAATCTGAATTTCATTTCCAAACATTGTGCATTAGCAA
>OOFC01006706.1:3390-20853 GCA_900323345.1 Pseudochromis fuscus
CAGGTGGTAGCGAGCGCGGAAGGCCACCAGGTGGGCGTAGTAGGCCGGAGCCGGGATGGACACCGAGCGCGTGCAGCGGACGTAGGTGTGGCACAGCTGGTAGGTGAGGAGCTGGAACTCATCTGCAGTGAAACAGTTGTCGTCCCACAGTACGTGGTAGTGGGAAGGCCGACTTGTTCCCTGGAGGGAGGAGAGGAGAGTTAATCGTACCCAGGGGAGAAGTAAGCAGGGAGAGAAGACAAACAATGAAGAGCTAAAAATAGATGGAGGCTCCACAGAGTTACAGGTTCCCCTCCAACAGCTGCTGAGGTTTCAGTCAGAATACAGAGGAATTATGAAGCAGAGGGGCTTCAAGTGGAGTTTCAAAGTTTGTAGTTTTCTACCTTATAGGTCAAGTAATATTACAGTTCTCTCTCTCTCTTTTTTTTTTTTTTTTTTAACTGTTTTCTTTGTGCACACAGTTTCAATAATGTTGATCGTAATGCAGCAACATTAAAGGTCACATCAGTCTCCTCAGGAGTCCTGGCAGGTTTTAAAGGTGTACCTGGATTCCAGCGTGACTGCAGAGGTAAAAGTCGAACTCGTAGGGGTGGGTGATGTCTGTGTCCACTGTGGTGCCGGCAGGAATGTTTCCACTTCGTCCAACCTGCCAGTGAAGCAAAAGAAAAACAAACTGAGCACAATCTGACCCGAGAGGAGATCCAAATACCAAACCCTCCTCTAGTTTCTTTTCCTATTTGTGAGATACTGCTTCTTTTTACCAGGTTACACAAATGGAGACAGGAGTGAGCTCATGATTTTTACCATCAATAACATCTACAATAACAAATCTTGAGTTTCTCACCCGCTCGTTTCGGTCTGCACAGAAAAGGCGTGTGTGATGGCGTTTCTGCACAACGATGTAGGTGATCCCCGGCTGGTAGTCCTTCTCCAGACTGATGCAGGCCTCCCTGATGGCCAGCAGCTCGTAGTACAGCACCTACACACAAAGGTTCAATTAGGGACAAGGAAAAGATTTACATTAACCTAAGTCAGAAGTCTCTGATCATCAGGAAGTGATGCATCCTTTGTTAGAAAAAAAAACAAAAACAAAAAAAGTCTGTCAGAGATTTGTGAAGCCATTGAATAGACTGTGATTAAATGATAAATACTCCAATTTAGTTCAGGTACACAGGATAATTACATTATCATTTCCCTTCATAAAAGTGACCATGTTTCCTGTACTGCAGACTCCACCTCCCCACTGTCTTACATTATTCTTGTTTCTCCATTTATTGTGTACATTTACTGTTTGGGTGTGTATCCATCTGTGCATAATGTAAAGAACACATTAATAATATATAATAATAAATTTTAATTGATATTATAGTTTCCAGACAAAAAAGGTCAAAAGGTTATGATGACCTGAAACAGAAATGGGGATCGTAGTATTTTTAAATGCGTCTTCATTGAACTTTGTGTTTAAGATCTCAGGAGAACAGGAGGTGTACCTGTCTGAACTGGCCCTCTGACACTCCGTCCCTGTAGAAGATGATCCTGGTTGGCTTGTAGCGGGTTGACTTGTAGAACTGGATCAAGAGCTCTCGCACCATTGAGGCCAAGTCCTGGATGACCTCCTGTCTGGGTCTCTGCACCCGCACGGTAGCACAGTACCTGCTGGGGTGGGCATCCATACTGCCCACCACCTGTAGATGGACAGCAGCGAGTGGACTCGTCAGAATCACACTTTGTATTTACAGCACAAACATATCCTTCAAATGGGATCTTAAATTTACATTGGAAACTCTGAATTGTGCCTGTTGTGTGGCTGTTAGTCAACGAACAGGGAAAAAAAAATCACTGAAACGTGAACAGCAAAATGACTGCCTGTGGTTGAAATGAATTTCAGTAGAAGAAACTACATGTGTGCTGTGAACAGACAGATTTCCATGTTTCCATGAGTGGGACCAGATTGTTGGAAAAGTTGCTTTTTCCTGAACTGAAGTCTCACCGCTGCGATAGATGGCTTTTTCCCATCTCCTGCTGGAGGATGAGTGACATCAGCTCCGAGGAAGATGACAGGCTGCTGGAACACAGACGGTCTGGATGGAAATGGGAAAAAAAAACAGTTTATAATTTTTATGACAGCTGAGAGAAACACAGAATGTTTGGGATAAGAGCCAGGAAAAAAGAAAGTCAGAAAATAACACACTGAAATGTGTAACTGAAAAACAAACTAAGGAAAGTTTATAATCTGTTTTGCCTTGTATAATGTTATCAACTGTTTTTATTACAATGTGAGCAAAAAAAAAAACATCTGAGCATCTTTTAGTTGCCATCTTGTGATTTTACCGTTGGTGTGGAACCAGGATGTTGTTGATGCCTCCCAGTTTGACGTTGATCTTGAGGCAGAGGTTGGAGAGCGTCTGAGGCGACGTCTTCACCACGTTCTTCACCTGCACACACTGGGTGGCCATGCCGAGGAGCGTGTCTCCCACCCGCTTCACCTCAGCTGCGGGTCACAGATGAAATATTCATTTAATTCTCTATTTACTGAATGAGGCTGATTTATCTTTAATGTCTCTTCATCTTTATTAGAGTAGTGGCAGTAACTGATAGGTAAGATGTTAGTATGGAATTTCTTGTCTTTGTACCATAGACTGGTGTCTTGCCGGGCAGGATCACGATGATCAGCTGCAGCCCAGCGTAGGTGTTCTTCAGGTGTCTGAACATGGGCTCCACGCTGTCAGCTCCCTGTGCATATTTACAGAAACAAGGCTGCCCTTGGATTGGCATCCCGGCATCCTTTGAGATTTTCCGCAGCTGGTCAGTGAAGCTCCTGAGTGGACAATAAAAAACAGAGAAACAGGCAGTCGCAGTGAGATGACAGTGGATTTATCAAACTTGTGTCTGAAAATGATGGGGCTTTTGATAGCTTTGCCCTGATTTCTTTACTATGGTTTTCCCCCTTTTTGTGTCCATTTATTCTTATTATCACCTTTTCTCTGAGTTTGACCACCTACTACCCAAACTAAGTGATAAAAAATATTTTCTTGAACTCACTTGAGGATCTCCTCTCTGCACTGCCTCTGGGTGGCGAAGCAGGCGATGGCCCACATCTTGATCTCCACTCCAGTGTGAAACTGCTTCCCCCTCATGTCCCACACCCCGTGGCTGGGCGTAGCCACCGTGCGGTTCTGCAACGACAGTGCAGGGTTGATCTGCTGGGGCTGACAGTCGCACAGACACATACAGTACATGGACAAAAAGACAATGTATGGATTCAAAGAAATTCAAAGGATTCAAGCAGCTAGTAGGAGCTCAGGATCAGCTGATTATTATTAGACTGAGCGACTGACTGGCTGATCATTAATTCATGTTGAAGTTTGTCTGGGCCATGCAGATAGGTTGACTTAAAAAACTAACTTTTATGGCAGACATGCAAAACTAAATCATTTCACAAAACATGAGAAATACAGCTGAGCTAATAATCAGAGCATTGTGATATGGAGTGGAAGCAAATCAAACATGAAAAATAATACATGTACTCACAGGGCTTCCCACAGAAAATATGTCTAACTCATCTATGGAAATGGTGAGTGTGGTTTTTTTATATATATGGATGAAAAGGTTCCAAAACATATGCAGATCATAAATCAATAACATCTGAGTTTTTGATTTTGTCAGAAATTCTGAGTCATCAAAAACACAGTTCTCAAAAAGTCATTTTCTAAATCTTAAAAGTGTCAAAAGTCCTGTGACCTACTGTAGGAAACCCTGTTGTCTCACTCACACAGACATGAAGCACACACGTGCGTATGAAGCGTGATTTAAAGGGGAAGGTACCATAAAGGGTTCAGAGCTCACCCTGCCGCCATACTGCAGCATGGGGGCCGGCAGTACGCGGCCCGTCACCTGAGCCATTTCATCTCTCACACGAAACTGAAACTCCTGCACGAACGGGTCGGCCTCGTAGTTTGCACTCCGCACCTGGAGAGGGAGGGAAAGTGATTTTACTTCAAAAGAAAAAAACAATACAAAGAGCTTCATGCTGCATTATGTCTTGTCTGCTGGACACTCACCAGCCTGCTGATCTCCTCCTGTCTGTCTGGGGCAGAGCGAGCTGTTGCTTTGATCATAGTTGATGTCTGGTTATCTGTTAGTTTTTTAATACAGCGCTGTCCAGCAACAATGTTGCATACCTAAATGTAAAAAAAAAGAAATTCAGGTTAACTCTTAATTCAGCCTAAGTATAAAGTGTTTTGATTTATTCAGAATGTTAAAATGCAGTTTTTGTTAGGAGAGCTGATTCTAGGGAATAAACATATTTGTCAGCTACTTGTACACCTGTTCATAGTTTTTGTGAAGATTGCAAGCTAACTTCTGAGTCAGAGTTTCAGTTTCTATACTGCACTTACTGATTGGTTGACTGGTGAGCAGCTTAAGACTGATACAATCAGTTCAACAAGTCTGAGATCTGGGCTGCATTTCAGACGTTTGGAAGCAAACTAGTCAGTACTTACACTGACCAACACTATCCAGTCTGCACAGTGAGTAAAAGTGAATTCATGGCTCTAATTGCATTTTTAATCAAGAAATAAATTAATAATGAGTCTGAACATATTTTACACTAAACCTTGGAAATTGCCTTAAGTTGTTCCCGCCCACAACGGCAGGTCATCTTGATTGATTTCTTTCTTCCAGCACAGTGACAGTGAAATGGGACAGTCAGCAGCAGACCTTACCTCCAGGGGCAGGTAGGTGTGTTTCTGCTCCTGGCCCACCTGCAGACAGGGCAGGTGGGGGTACTTCAGCTGCAGACTGTACTTCTCTCTGAAGTACTGAGCTACCGTGCGTTCGACTGTCTGACCGTTTTCAAGCTGCAGTGGAAATCTGTGGATTTGAAAATAACACCCATGTCTCATTACTGTAAGCCAATAACAGCTTTGATAGCAGGTTAACAGCTACTGGGGTGTGATATGGAAACATACGTCTGGAGGCTGGCGGGACGTCGTGTTACATTGCAGACTCTGTACTTCCTACGCATGGTTCCACAGTGTGTCACTTCCACTTTAAGACCTGTGAACATGGTGGATGTGATAAGAATCAGTAAATTATAAGTGACTGAACATTTTTTCCCTAAACTGTGGAACAGCTGAATCAGCTTAAATTCCAACATCACCAAGATTTGATCTTTCATCTGTGTCTCCTTTATGTCTGAATTAAACTGTCACAACATACACAGCATCTGATATTCAGCAGGACACTACAACATCTAGCTACAGGAGCTTCCCACAGCAGCACATAAAGACATGACAGGGAGGGGCTGTGGGGCAGTGAAAACAAGCCAAGGCCTTGTCGTTCCTTGGTTACATACCTTTGATCTCTTTGGTGAACTTGACCCTGTGGGAGTCGGTGAGAGGGCGTGGCTGCTCGTCAATGTTGTGAATGTCCAGGACCTCACACATGAACTGAATGACTGGCTGGGCTTTGTAGAAAGCTGTGGCTGACACTGAAACAACAAAAGAAAAAGTTTGGAGGACAAGAAAGTTTGTGTAGAGCTTCTTATTACATGTGTTACTATTTGGGGCAACTTTGTGTCTCAACCATAAACAAGACCAACATGAGAACAGTTTCATGTAGATGCCTGGGACAGCTTCAGTTGGTCATCACATTTTAATTTAAGAGAGATCAACATCTTTAATTTGATCAGTACTAATTGAACATCGCGGCAGATCATGAGTCTTGATTGCTAGACGTGTTGTTATCTTCCTTCATCTGCATAACACCAAAGATTTTGAAAGGGTTGTTTTCCCACACTGTACATATATACATATTTTTATACTTTATAGGAGGTTAAGTGTTGAATATTTATTTCCCCAGAAAAATTAAATTCTTGAAGGCTGTTGAAAAAACTCCCAGAAGTCGTAAGGCAAACAACCTTATTCTAAAAACACAGCATACACTTGTAGATTTTTCATTATTGTACAGATTAACCAAACAAAAAGTAACATGTTAACTAGCTACGTTTAAAGGTTCTGTAATATAAAAGTTTTGCTTCCTTGGATAGAGGCAGGATAACTGCTCACCCATGTTCACAGACTGGATTCACAGACTTTACTCACCATCAATGTTGAGCATCATCTTCCACATGGCTGGTCGTACGGACTGGTGGAAGCCAAACCACACCTCTCTTCCTCCACCTAGTGGATGGTCGTAGCCCTCTGGGGAGGAGAAGAAGGATCGTCCAACAGGGGTGTACCTGACACAGAGGACGTACATGACACAATGGTCAGGAGAAACAAATAAAACCAGAGGTGAGAGTAACATTCCCTGTGGGGTTCACTGAGTGCAGCATAATACAAGCTGAGTTACACATCTCAAACCACAGGAGGCTAAAAAAGGTTTTCGTTCATGTTGCTGAAAGCTATTCTGGTTAATGGATTCTCCAAATGACACATCCTGGGGTAGATTACATAAAAAGATGCTGCTAATCTATCTCTCCAAGCTGAATTCAAATCCCACTCGGGCCACCTAACACATTAAAAATATATCCACCTGGGGTATTATAGAGGACCTACATGTGGCCACCAAATTGCACCTGTTACAATGTGTGACAACAGTGTGTTTAAAGTGCTGCATAGTAAATTAAGGGTATCTCCACAGTAACACAGTACAGTATCTCCAGGTAACCTTGGATCATATTTCACATATTTTATGACCTGAGGATTAGTCTACAACCAATACGGCTTCTCATACTTAATTCAGAACAATTTATGCTTCTGTCAGTGACACTGAGAACTGCAGCATGGTGATGGTAAAGAGTAGTCAGCAGTCCACATTATATACAAAATTTAAAATCATACAAGTAATTTAAGATTTTCAGTTCATGTGTAAAACAAATCCCTGCAGATATCCGAGCGAGGTAACTCACTTCATGGAGGGCAGATGTCGAAGGACGACGTCTACGGCGTGAACAGGGTTAGTGCTCACTGGTTTATCCAGGTCGACTGGCTCAGGCACACCGCGTCCTGTCAACACTTCATGCAGCATGTGCCAGCTGACCAATGACACAAATTTAATGCTGACTTTAAACGGCCGGTCCTTCCCACCTTCACCTGGCAGGGTGACATCCAGATCAACCTGAAGAGGAGCAGGGACAGAGAGGTTACTACTGATGATACAGTGATACAAAGCACGTGTGCTTCACCTGAGCAGCATCACTTTAATTGCAAAAATGCTCTGATGACTTGTTTAACCGTCTGTCTGTAACACATGTCACATACAAGAAAGCTAATGGAGCAGATTCTTACCCCAGCAGTGGCGACAGGGAGTGGGCTGGCAGTGTACAGGCTTCTCTTCCCATCATAAACTGGCAGCCGGTCACCGAAGATGGTCACCTTGAAATGCTGCACCATGGAGTCCACCACCTCCCTGGAAAGACCACCATAACGTTACATATCATATTACTATCCATCCATGCCATGTACCAGCTTCTAAGCCGCTTATCCAATTTAATCGTGGGGGTCTACTGGAGCCTATCCCAGCTGACAACAGGAGAGGCAGGGTGCACCCTGGACGGGTTGCCAGTCTGTCGCAGTGCCAACACACAAAGACACACTCACACCTGTGGTCAATTTAGAAAAATCAATTCACGTAACAAACATGTCTTCAGACAGAGCCCCTGGACAAACACAGGGAGAACACACAACCCAAAAGGTCAGAGCCACGATTCATACCCAGCATATTTAGATGCAAAATGTAAAGAAATTCAAGTGTTACCTGTTGACCCGTCGCGGACATTTATCCGGCTTGATGTCCACCTCATACAGGTAGACGTCAATCTTGGGGATTTCCACCTGGAAGCAGTTGGCCAGCAGCTTGATGGGCTTCCCAATGGTGCCATAGCCAGGTCGCCGTGGCAACGAAAACAGGGCTTGGGCTCCAACGGCTCCTGCAACAAAACAGCGAAAATGTTTACTGCTTGTAGGAGAATTATTTCCCAACTCTGAGAGTCCTCTGAGTTCTACAGAAACCATTTGTATGTTTTAACACTCATGCTACTTTAAAACTCTCTGTAGTGAAAAAGCCCTTGTGCGTTTCCTGCCCAGCACCAGACAAAGTTAGCAACTAGTTGTGAGCATAGTAGAGCATTTATAAGCCAAAGTGCAAGATATTTCCTGCAGGTGTTAGAAAACACCACAGCCAGGTTAAAATGAACAACTGTTCAAATTCTGACACAAATACAAAGTCAAACAAATGCCTGTGTTGTCGAGGGTTAACTGACTGTGTAACTAACCAACTGTTTGCCTACCCCTTAATCACCCCTGATAACTTTAGAAAATGATAATGTGTCAGTAATGTATTTACAGCTTGTTGCGCGGCCCCAATGTTGCCAAAATCAGTCTATTTATGTCTTAATATACGATTTTATAATCCTTAACGTTGTTTTTTCTTTCTTGGTTTTCTTGATCCACAGCTACTGTAACACAGATCCTCCTAAATGCAATCTATTGATCAACCTACGTGTCCACAAAGCAAAAACCGAAACTAGTACTATGAAATGTGGCGTGCCCTTACAGTCGAGCTAAGAGCTTTGAAAAGAAGACAAACGGAAGGAAGGACGTGGTTAATAAGGAGGAAAGTACAGATGGTGAGCACTGGGACTGAAGATGGCCAGAGATGTTAAAGATTGCCTCATCTGAAACTGACAAAACTGAAACAAAGGGGCCAGCGCCGTCTTTCCCACGTCAATCTGATAATGGCTGTATAAAAGGTTACAGAGTTGGGTGACATTTTGAAATAAAGACCGGCTTGGCAGTCAGAGATTAATCCTGAGTGACATGGCCTTTGCCAGACAGGAGGAGAAGTAGGCGAGTGACACACCACACATAATTTGACATCAATTTTTATAAATGCCAAACTGGAAAGTACTCAGTGAAAGAAAAAAAAAAAAAAACCTGACATCATACAACCACACAATTTCCATGAATGTGACTCAGAGGATCCACACATACACACACATACACACACCAACATGACATAAAGGCTGCACACACACATTGCTGAAGCTGTTAAAAAAAAAAAGAAACAAACCCAAAAAAACCAGCAAGAGGTGCACTTTGTTGTGATGTTGAAAAGAAGGTGCACACAGAAGAAAAACTACTCTCCAGCAAATGATGAATGTGACCAAGTAAGAAGTAATACGCTGTGGGTTGAAGAATATTAAACTGTTTGAGGTGCTGAGCTTTAGTCAGGGTCAAAGGCTGAACACTGAATGTGTCATGAGGAGACATCATTCACTAAAACACTGCACTTTCTGCTGATGTGTCCCCAGGTCGCTTCCTCCCTTGTGCTGTTCCCATGGCGATGGCACCCATGTAGCTGCGGTTTCACCATGGCAACTAAAGGCATGCTGACAGGAGGAGGAAAAACAGGTGCATGCAGATTTGTCTCATTTATCATGGAGCTGAGATAACAAAAAAATGCTGTGTTTTCAAATTAATTTTTACTTTACAGGGTAAATAAAAGAAATGACAACAAAAAAAAGTCTTCTCGAGGAATTCTGGGAAACATCCTGAGCAATGAAGGGGACAGAAAGCAGCTCGTCACCCAGAAATGACCCAAAAAGACAAAGGTTCACTGTAGCCTGAGCAACAATGGAGAGATTAATGACCACTTATCAGGCAGCTTCATCATACAAATGCACCGCACAACCAGTAGCAGCCCACACAGGGCTGACATTCAACCCACACTCTTTAAAAAGAGTGCTCCACTGATGTAATAACATACAGTCTGAACATCACTTCACTAACGCTGGATAGTAAAAATACGTAATGCTTTTACTATGATATTCAAACAAGTAGTTTAACCTCATCAACCTGACAGGCCGAGACTTTGTAACATTCATGACTGGGATACAAACATTTCAAACGTGCACAACTGTAAATCTGAACCTCAGACATGACATAATGAATTACAGATGTTACTGTATTTAAAACTACACATCTAGAGCCACGTATCTGTTACACTGGTGTTTACATAAAAATTGTTACTGTCATTGGATTTTGCTCTATTTTGGATCATTATATATGTAATATAATGTGTGTTTTAGACTGTTAGGGGTGTAAAACAATGTATTTCAAGGTTATCTCTCTTTAAAAAAAAATAATTTCTCATCTGTAAAGACTGAATTGTTAATGAATTAGTCAAAAACTTAGACTGATTAGTGATACAGAACAAACTACATGTGATGTTGACAGGACACTTAAACAGGAGTATACAGAATACTGAATAGCTTTTTACCCCAAAGCATTTTGATTAATGAAACTTCAACTCTGATGCTGATTTCCAAACTTCTCATGTTCAAGTCAATAAATCAGTACAGACTGTTCCAATATCTTTTTAGCATCAGATTCAAACAGAGCCCTATAATTTCAGCAGCCTCTATAAGTGGAAGATTGGCTTGTTGGAGCAGCATAACACATATTCCTGCTGGGCTTGCAGTTAATCGAGCCACAAGAATGATAAGTTTATTAAGCTTCATGCTGTTAAATAGAATATTGATCCTTCCATCTTTCCTTTCCTTTCAGTAACTGAGCTGAGAATGACAGCCTAATTTAGTTTTAGTTACTGGAGTAAACCCAATCAATAAACATTATACTGCCCCCAATGCACCCGTTAGAAATGTCCTCGCTAGGAGTTGCATACACTGAGTGTATAAGACATATGAACGATATCAGTGGGGGAATAAGTAATTATGACAAGAAAGGACAAAATTTTCAATGATAATCAAGCTGTGAATTTGATTATTTATAAACTAAATGTGAGAAAAAATACTGGTTCCATCTTCACTGTTTGATATTGCTGTAAACTAAATAAATCTCTTTGAGCCCTGGGAAGCTGTGAAGAGCAATTTCACTCATTTTGGGGCATTTATACAGAAAGCTATTAACAAACACTGGCAAATTTGGTAATTTACATAAACTAGAATAACAAGGACTTGAATAAGTAGAGACTGAGTATAGAAACATCGTTGACAACTTATGTAAAGTTTGTTTCTAGTAAGGGTTGGTTAAAAAAAATCCTGATAGAGTTAAACTGGTAGAGTGGGTGGAGAAAGTGTGGGTCACAGTCAGTGAACCGGTTAGGCCTTTTTTTATCCTTCCGGTCCACCACTGGCCCCAACAACATCAATAATACACAAGCTGTGCCTCAGAAATTGTGCCCCTCGGCAACAAAAGTAAATTAACTTATGTGCTGCCATGGCCAATTGATTTGTAATTAACACAGGCAGCAGTTAACTGAACCTTATTCAATAGAGTAACTATGGCAGCAGCTGGTGTGAAAGGCTGCCCTTCAAACACATATATACACAGAGAGGGACTCACAGTGTGCCAGCCTCTCAGCTTCACTCACACCTGACGGGATCACCACCTGCCTTTGACAGCAGACAAGGAATGACGTGGGCATTCAAAGAAACCCGTGAGACTGGTTCTGGGGCAAACACAGACGCACAGAAGCGCACAAGTGCCCGGCAAACACAGCTGAGGGACGGACATCACTCTATGATGTCTGTCCCCCGGAAGCTAGGAATGAGAATTTAAAAATTTTGCTTAAATATGACACATTTAACGACTGTCCCCAACTAACTAGCTCCCTTGCACCTCCTCAATTCCCCAATCTCTGTGGTTAAACTTAGGTGAAGCACAACACACACACACACACACACAACACACACACACACACACACACACACACACAGTCTCAAAATAACTCTGCAGCACCTGAACACCACATTAGCACACTTCAGCACGGCCGTTAAGTCCTGGGAACCCACCTGTTGTTCCGATTTCCATTCATGAGGTCTCTGTCCGGATGATCCGGCTCCTAGTGATTGATTATCCCTGCGTGGATTTAGATTTCCCCGTGGATCCGTTTTGTTGGCTGAACCGCCGCTAACAGGCACCGCGGTTTCCCCCCGGCTCTCCACTCACTGCTCCCCGGCTTCGTTCGGGCCGCTTGGGGGTCTCCCCCGGCTGGAAGTCGTCTTCTCCCCCAACTACCTGACTCACCGAAACTGACAGCTCGAAGTTGAACAGAAAGTCCCCGCGTCTTCTTTTCTGCTGAAGCAATATTAAGTAAACATGGTTACTCGCGGTTTGGGAAATGTTTGGAGCAGTTTTAGACAGTTGGTGAAATTTCGCTCGGAGCGTTAGCGGCGGTAAGGAAGCTAGCAGCCTCAGTTGGTTAGCTTTAGCCGCGGTTAAGTGCCAACTAACCGACGGCAGCGGTTTAAATATTCACCTCGAACTCCGTGTCGCGGTGGTTAAACGGGACAATTAGGGTTCCTTCTTCAACAAACAAATACGAAGGAGCTTCGCTGGCCCGGCGTCCTCCTCCGTCTCGGTGAGAAACCGGTCTGAAATCTGCGGCTGTTACGCCGCCCTCTCCCGGTCTCTATAAAAAGTTACCGAGAACCGAGAAGACACGGCGGTCACATTAACCCTTCAAAATAAAAGCACTCATAGCCCGTATATAGGAGTAATTTAATTTTACATATTTGTGGTTTCTGCCCTGAAACCACGTGTGTTTACTTTAATATGTTTTCATTCAAACGATTATTGATCACAGACCAGTAGTCATAACTACACCACACATGGCATGCTGAACTAAAAGGCAGAGGAACTCTATCTAAAATGGGTGTATACATAATAATGTCATTTTGAATCATTATATATGTAATATATATTTGGATTGTTAATGGGATGGGAATTTTCAACAATACTTTCAGTGACTGTAATGACATTATGGTTAGCACTGTCATCTACTGTACATTTTTCTCCACCAGATTTATTTGTAAGCTAGAGTCCCTGCTTTTCAGATTAAAACATTTACACATTACTAGAGTTATTAGCCTGTAAAATATTATATAAATAAGTTGTAGATGTCACTGGGTGGTTTGTTTATTTTTTGACCTTCTTACCAGAAAAATGTACAGAGCCTTTTTGTTATTTATAATATATTCTATACAGTTCAATGGTGTAGACTAGGCAAAATTGACTTCATACAAACCAAATACAACAAAAAATTGTCTTATTGGCTTATAAGCCAATGCAACAACTACTACTCAAATAAAAATACTGTACATAGTGTATGATTATTTTAAGAGTTAACTGTGTACATCTATTTTGATTTTTCTGATGTTGTTTATCATCTACTGTACATTTATCTCCACCAGATTTATTTGTAAGCTATTGTTACTACTTTTAAGGTTAACACTTTTACACATTAATAATGTTATTAGCCTGCTAAATATCATGTCAATAAGTTTGTTGTACCTTAAAGTGAAAGGATGTTGGCTTGTGGAAAGGATGCATAGAGGCTTCATGTTATTTGTTTTATATATTTTCCAGTGTCCAATCTGGTTTAATGGTGTAAACTAGTCAAAATTGTCTTCACAATTATCTCTTGAAATAATCCTATACCATGCACAGGATTTTATTTGATTATTAGTTATTGGATCAACGTGTAAGCAGGATTATTTGAGATAACTGTGCACATCTAAGTGGATTTTTCTGATTATTTAATCACTTTTAATTAGGTTGAACTTCATGTTTTACTTAAAAATATGTCCAGCTCCATTATTATCCCAGTGTAGAGTAGACAGGGTTTTAATGTATTCTGCTGTTTATTATTTCTAACTTGACACAGCTGAGCCTCCCTCCTCTCCTCCTCACTCAGGGAAATCCGTCAGGAAATACCAACTGTAGACAACAACGTCACCTCCGCAAAACTTTATCCTGAACTGTCTACGTCACGCTTAGAAATTGTGCGTCAGGTATGAAACTTGTATTTTAGCCTTTCTACTTTTCTTTGACGTTTATTTTAAAAGAAATTAAAGCAAACAATGCAATCTTAATGTGAAGTTACTTTATATTCGTACATGGACTTACTTCCTCCATACTGTAGATGTCCCCAGAATCCATACATGTTATTGTACAGCTGTATTAACCATAAACCATAGAAGAAAAGAACCAGGAAGTGCTGGACCTCAGCATGGAGAGTTACCTCTGTTTTTCCAGGTGAAGTTAATGGAGCTTCCAGCAACAAACAGGTGGATTTTAACATAAAGTAGATTATTTTCCCCTAAAGAAAATGCATCTGAAAGCTGAAATGATTTGCCAAGAATTGCCTAAAAATGCTTAAAAAGTAGAAATAGTAGAAGGTAGAAACAGTACAAGAAGAAAATATGTAAGTATGTTAACTGTCATGTTCACTTCATTAGTAAAAAGTAGTTGAAAGAGGGATCTTAATAATGCTTTTAATCCTTCCTGCTTATTATTTAAATAGAGGTAGGTGCAGCTGATGTAAACCAGAGCTGTGTCTTAATCTTCTTGTTCTGTTCAATCAGGATGGAAAAGGTGATCAGCTGTTTCAAGAAGAGGCCAGATGCAGTGGTCAGGCTGATCTGCTTCCCCTGGGCAGGTGGAGGGTCCATACACTACGCTCGCTGGGGAAACGTCTTCAACAGCTCGATTGAAGGTAACACGCCTGGAAGATGATGTGTATACGTGCTGCACTTTACACTGTTGAACCCTCATTACTCACAATAGTGCACATGCACAAATTACTCTGTCTAAAGGGAGGTGAATGCTCACTTCAAAATGTATTAAAAACACAGGTGCAGCCATGTTGTCCTTTTTAACACATTTTCTGTTCCTTTTTCAGTGTTTGCTGTCAAACTTCCAGGCAGAGAGAGTCGAGCCAAAGAGCCGTTCTTTCAGAGCATGCAGCAGATTGTGGATGAGGTCATCGGTGCGTTGTTGCCAGTGCTGAAAGAGAAGCCGTTTGCTCTCTTTGGCCACAGGTATGATGACAATGACAGTTTAATAAATGGTGTTGACTGTCAGAGTTTGTTTTCTTTTCGCCTCCTCTGTTAAAAATCTGTTCTGATCCATTTTAGTTTTGGTGCCTTCACAAGTTTCGCAGTTGCAGATGCTCTAAAGAAACTTCACAGTATTGAACCTGTTCACATTTTTCTGTCTGGGGCTTCTGCACCTTATGTAAGTAAATTCACCTAAATCTGAAAACTAAATAATGAGGTACAGCTGCTTATTTTCATCATGTTGCCAGTTTTGGAAACATTTCCACCACAAATTGTCTGCCCTACATGAAGGATTGTTTTGACAACTGGATGGGAAACAGTTCTTAATAATAAAAAAGCTCTGAATGACCCATAATAATATTCAGTTTCAAAATAAATCAATCTTTACTTCTGGATCTTCTCCAGATCCAGAAAACAGGATCAAAACAACTTTATTGTCTGTTAGAACAGAACATTTTATTTGGCACGGCTCAGCATACAAGACAACAAAAACCAGACAAGTGACATAAAAGATGGAAGCAGTGCAATTCAACACATAAAAGACAAAATAAAAACAGTACAGTATAAAGCTACTGGAACACTATAAAACTATAAAATTGTTATTGTGTGTGAAGTGGAATGGAGAGGAGGACTCTTTGTTTATTTAATGTTCTTATGGCAGTGGGAATAAAGGAGTTGCAGTGGATGTTTTTGTTGATCAGGGAACTTTATAACCTGGGATCTGCTAGGATGTGACCAGCTTTCCTTTTCACTGCTTGTGAGTGTTCAGATAATTGGGATTGAAAACATCTTCTTGTAGTTTGGCCTCGGTGTTGATATGTCCTCACTCTGATACACTAAGGTGTTTTTTTTTTGTCTTTTAGTCGGAGATTCGCATCAAAGCCCCAAAGAGAAGTGAGTTATCAGATGATGATTTTCTCAAGTGGATGATTTCGATCGGAGGAACTCCTCCTGAGCTGCTGGCGAACCCTGAGGTCCTGAAGCTCTTCCTGCCCGCCCTGAAGGCCGATCTGCACGTGGTGGAGAACTACAGGTGGGCTGCACATATTTAACCTCTTACATTAATTAAAGTGAACTTAGAGTGAAAGTTTCACTGATTGGATATTTTGCTGCAGGTGTAACAAGCCGGACAGTCCAGTCCTCTCCTGCCCGGTCACATGCTTTGATGGAAAGGAGGATATGCCTCACGACTTACAAGGTCAGTGGTCTAACTCAGTGTATTAATTCAGTGTATTAATTAATACACTCAGTGTATTAATTTTATTGATAGAAGATTATTGGTTTAGTAGCAGATACAAGGAGTGCACATCACAAAGCGCCTTAAAAAGAATTAAATCTGCTCCCAGACATCAGGCTGTGGCTGTAAGTGTTGATCTGCAGTCAATAAACTAAAGACTGTGTGGATGTGTAAATATTACTCTGTGTGTTTTATTAACAGCTTGGAAAGACATCACATCAGGAGATTTCACCATCAGGATGTTCGATGGGTCTCATTTCTACCTGAAGGATCCTGGGAATGAAAAAATAATATTGGAGTACGTCACAAAGCACTTGGAGACATCTGAAATGGACTATTTATAATCATGAACAACTGTACAGCATGCTTTAATGGCCATTTTTACTAATTTATAATGATGTGATTTAATTTTGTACAATTCATTATTGTAGCATATCACATTATAACATTGAACTGAATCTGTGTAACGCCGTTTTTTGTGCACAAGCCCAAATACAATGGTATTGACTGTTTTTATGAGTTTTCAATTAAATCCATGATTTACACAGAAACTGTGTTTGATCCTTATTTTTGTTTTCATTCATAAACTTCAAACTCAAAAATTGACATCACAAAAACCAACATTTAGTTTCTTACTTTTATTTCTAAATTTGCATTTTAATGCATACAGTAACTTGTTGGAGATACATAAAATATCTGTAGCAGATTTGAGATGATGGACATGTCTATACATCACAAATATAATTTTAGAATAAATACAATATGTCTTTAACATAAATGTCACATTCTTTACATGTTATTTTTCAAGTTTAACATCCACCCTCCAGTTCAGAGAAAAAACAAAGGAGAAAACACACAAAACAGATTCAGATCAGAGATTCAGAACAGAGTTTGCATCACGAGGCTTCTTGCATCACATTCAGGGATAGAAACTGATTTTCAAAGTGAGGTTTACTATAAACTGGAGGAGAATATGTGACCATGTCAACATGGTGAGTAACTCTCTGCGGCTCGCTCTGCTCAGTGAAGAGTGAAGTCAGAGCAACAACAGAATCTGTTTCAACAGCACAAAGGTTATGAGACAGTCAATGTTTTGTCTAGAAACGCTGCACTAAGATTAAACAGCAGCACAGAAAATAAAACATTCCCTAGTCCATGTTCTCAGAGTGGATGGTGCAAAGTCTGAGGTTTGGTTCTGTGTCTTTGGCAGCCTGGTTTAAAAGAGATGGTGGGGGGTGGGGGGTGGAGGTCATGCTACATGTGGTCACTATCTCTGTGAGGAGGAGGAGGAGGATAAGGAGGAGGAGGAGGTGTAGATGGAGGAGGCGGTAGCGGTGGCTCGTCGTCCCTCCGCTGTGTG
>OOFC01006707.1:1566-17311 GCA_900323345.1 Pseudochromis fuscus
GTGGTCTGTTTAATTATCTCCATAAAAGAGTAACCCTGCAACACTTACATGCGTGCACAAGCTAAGAACAGAAAAAAAATAACAGCTTGCTAATAATAATTCTACTAATAATAACAACCAATTACTATTAGTCATATTAACACATTTGGCTAAGCTTCAAACATTGAATCCAAATCAGAAACACACACAACAATAAATGTAAAATACAACTGCATGGTTTTAACCTTTAAACCCAATAAACCATGTGGCAAATGCAAACCCCATGGACTCATAAGACAACATCATGCTGATGTACATGCAAATGGTCTAAAATAACATCTATCAAAAATGAATGCATGTGAGCAGGGGCTTAAAAACAAGATCAAATATTTTACTCAGGGTGAACAGGATGTGACTGGTAGGTTGGTAAGTAAGTGCAGGTGATGGCAGCGGCTGGATCATCACTTGCTTTCAAACCAAACAGTGAAACAGGCATTAGGGCTGAGTCCAAGGAGCTCAAATTGCAATCCCGTTTGTATGCGGCTAAAAGGTTTGTGATGCATGGGGTTTAAAGGTCCACTCCTAATGTTTCATAAATTACTGGTATACAATTATGTTGCATTACGACACCCAAAACTCAGCATTGTGTGTCCAACATCTTCCCTCTACCACAACAAACACATTAAAACACACACACATACACACACACACAAAGACCACTCCTGTTGTTGCCCTCTCTGGGAAAGCTCACAGCTTGGGATCTTTAGCTCCTGTTTTGTCTGGCCTCCATTCAAAATGGCCCCCTCATGACCACGCACATTATGGTCCAGGCAGGCAGCCCCTGAGTGGACTGAGGCTCCCTGGGTGCAAGCAGTGATTCATAGCACAAGGGTCTGTAAAAGAGCAGCCTCGCCCCACGCTGCAGCCCTTCATGGGGACAAGGAGAGTAGAGGCTGTTTGGCAGTGGGGGTGAATCAAAAGTCTGGCTACAGGACTGAACCCTGTTGAGACCATGCAGGCCATGGGAGGCAGAAGGGGAACAGTCAGCGTTGTCTTGAGTGCGTGTGTTTGTGTGTGTGTGTGTGTGTGTGTGTGTGTGTGTGTGTGTGTGTAACGAGCGTGAGTGAGAGTGAAAGCGACACAAAGACATGGATGGGTAAGCCCAAACTAATGCTGGAGTGCGTCTGTTGAATCTACGCCGCTCTCTATCCCGAGGACAATCTCGCGAGTAGCTTTTTAACAATCTTAGCTCCGAGGCAAGTACAAAGTACTAAATGTTTAGGCGTTATCTCTAGCACTTCCCCAATCTAGCAGAGCACCAGTTTAAAGGACACTGGGAAAAAGACACTGTGAGAAACAAAGAGGGCTCATGAATAAGAGCTGAAAAATGATAGTAGTTGCTAGGATTGATGAAACCCTATTCAGGTTTTGTGACAGGCAGCGAGACACACAAATTCTTTCCCCTCAGGCTAGAAGGTGTAATTTCCCCTTCCACTGTCACAAGAGCCGTGTAAAAAATTATCTATAGCTCAATGACTGACTGCTTCGAAGTAATTCCAAGCAGTAATTTGCACATACAACATCTATCTATCTATCTATCTATCTATCTATCTATCTATCTATCTATCTATCTATCTATCTATCTATCTATCTGTCTGTCTGTCTGTCTGTCTGTCTGTCTGTCTGTCTTTTCTTGCAAATCTAGACACTCAGAATAGAAACACTGGCATGCTGCTCCGTTGTAACACACGGTGGGATGCGGATAGAAATGCTGGCCCCACAGGACACACACGCACACACATACACACACACACACACACATAAAGAACGGACTGCTGTGGGGCTGACGCAAGACTATCTCTGTCTCACGTGTCTCTCCCCTACGGCCGCCCGCTGCTCCTGACCTTCGAGATGTTTTTCTCTCTCCTTCTCCCTCTCCCTTTATTCCTCTCTATTTCACACTCACACAACACACACACACAGACACACACACACACTCTCTCTCTCACACACACACACACTCCTCCCTTTTCCGCACACCTCCCAGCCACTCAGTATTTTGTCATTAAAAAGCATTGCATTTCAAGCTTGGATCAAGCAGATGGGGCTGCGTAAGCATTGCTGCTCCTTCACGCAGCACCTTGGCTTAAGTACAGATATTTCACATGCATTACAGCCCTCTCCCATAAATGCATGCACGCAAACAGACATGCGAACGCACGCATGCACACGCACAACCTTCCTGGAACCAGAGAATCAGCCCGGTTGTGGATGGCTGCCTCATATGGGTACTGTGTAGCTCAGTTGTGTAATGCCTAGCTGATGTAGTTGAATACCTTCAGACATGCTCTACAAAGCAAGAACGCTAAACAGCAGACGAGGATATCTTTCAGCAAATAAAGTATCATTCTTATCCTAATATATTTACTAGTCCTTTTTGTAGACCAGTGATTCGTGCCTTCTAGTGGCAAAACACTGACACAAATACTCATGTGAAGTTCAATGGGTTCACATCACAACTCTACACACACACACTCACACACATGCATACATAAATGTAATATAATTATATCTTTGTGCCATTAGACACATTTCTCTGTCTTTCTTTCATTTTCTCTCACTCTCAACATTTGCATATTCCTTTGGGTGTTTGAGTTGAGCAGCTCTTTCCTTTTTCCTTCTCTTGTCTTCCAAGCAACAAATGTCAGCTAATTACACCATAGCTGTTTGGATGAGCTCCATCTTTCCCTGTGCTCTGCTGTGCTTGTTCTCTATGGGGCTGCAGGAAGAGTCAGGCAGCCAAGACACCAGTTAGGAACAGCCAGCTGTGGGGGTTGAGCTACAAGGCTACCCACCCCCCTAGAAATTGATTCCCCGAGAGAGGACTCATCAATACTTATCACAAATGATACAACCAGCTCACACCAACCTGCAGGGGATATAATGTATCATTCACAGCCAGAGATGAAGCAGTAACGGTTAGACCTGATAGAATCAGGTCTGGTAACACGCGAGGCTAAAAAGACAGTCGCAGGAGAGGCAGGAGAAGTATTTCCCTGAGCTGTGCATTCAGTAAAAACCTTCTTATAAAAGATCCCATTTGATCTGGTGACACACTCGCAGGCACAAGGCCATCAAGTCAGGCAGGAGAGAAAGTGCAAGTCATTGTCTGTGTGTGGAACAATAAACTGCCACCTTGGTGTGTGTGAAGTGAAGCCTTGAGGACGCAGCCGCGCCCCTGAGTACAGCGAGCTCTCACAAAAAGAAGGAGTGAGAAAACACCAAGAGAGAAAAAAAAAAAGAGGAAAAGAAAGACGGGGTCTGAGAAACGAGGAGATTAAAGCCGCACACTGCAATACACATAAACAACTTAACACAATCCAGGATCATAACCTAGCAGCACTGTCAGCCACAGTTAACAACCATTTACATTCAGTGTCGGGTCTGAACAGATAGCAAACTCAAAGGATGTTTATTAGGCGCGTACGTTTCATACAAATATTCTGATTAGAATGGGAGAAATCTAATTAATTGCTTGATTCACTGAATGAACCCCGAATTTGTAATGTAATCATAACAACTGCTTTTCAAGGGGCTCTTGTTAAATTTAATTGGGGGAGAAAAAAAACATCCTCTTTCACTGAATGAATGAAAATCAAATTAGGCCTGAAACTGGAGGAGTCTGCAAGTTTGTTCCAGCGTGCCACAAAAAAAAAAAAAAAAACTGTAAAAGCAGAAGTGTGTGACAATATATATTTTAAAAAGTCACGCGTCAACTGTTTTGTAACACGCAAACATACATCAGGGGTAGGGAGTGAGAAAAGAGGAGATGTGAATGCACTTTACGGTGTACTTACTGTTCAGATGTCTTCAGCTCTTTGACATAACTGCTGTAACACCTGGGTAAAAAGCAGAAACAAAAGATCAGTGTGGTTCAGGTTCAATATATATTCTGAGTCAAAGGAATAACGCGTCACGTGTCACCTGCATTCGTTCTTTCATGTAACAGGGAAATGATTAGATTACATTCAGTTTTATGATGAAGCTGTAACTTTTTTTTAGGGGTGAAGTCCCTAAAACTACCTGTATATCAAAGTTAGAGTTTCACAGCTTAGACTTTGTGGTTTTCAGACACTTCAAACAAAAAATATAGTGACGTCTGAAACACAGCTGTGGCTACACACACACACAGACACACACAAATGCTCGGAAAGATATTCACACCCACAAAAAGTCTCTTTCTCCCTGAGCCCTTACTTGCAAAACCTGTTTGTTAGAAATGGATCTAGACATTGGAGCTTTGAGTGCGAGGATATTTTCCCTAAACACAAGACAGTTCTTGCAGAGAATCCAGCCTCACCAGCGTTCTCACGCCCATCTCTCATGCATTGTCTCTAAGGCCCTCCTGTGCACTTACAGCCTGAGCCTAATCTAAGCAGCTCACCATAACAGACACCACCCTGCCTTGTATATCGTACTACAGCGAAGCAAACGCACACACTTTACAACCTTTCATTTACTTTTGCTTGAATATAAATAATGTCTGCAGAGGAGTTTTCAGCTAGAATCAGTCAGTTAGAACTTCAGCGTCAGCACGGTATCAAAATACAGCACCTGCAAACTTCTAGCGTCTACACACATGCACACAGACATGAGGAAGCAGACTCTTACAGGGATTTCCAGACACAGAGACACACCAACACACAAGCAGCGTTAGAGAGTGTGTGTGTGTGTGTGTGTATGTGTGTGTGGGTAGCTATCTAACAAGGTTTTGTTGTCAGTAAACACATCCATCTGGTCAACAGCAACAAAATCAAGTCTGGTGGATGCTTCACTGGCAAGGATGTGGTCAGATATTACAATAATATATTTCTGTTTTCCAGTTTAAAAGGGCTGCGGTTTCTCTTGCAGTTTTAGTAATTTCTGTAAATGTCACTTGGTAAGAAAAAAGGAAATGGGTTCATTACAATTCATAAGTGATTTTGTCTTTTCAGATGCCCTCCAGTCATGTCAAAGTCTGTGTCACATAATGCAACACACATCTGTCATTACAGCTCAATTTATCACTGAACAGAAATCACCTGACTGACTGTGTTGATAATAACCAAACTGATCGAACTCTAATGGTTCCCTTCATTATCTACACTCTTACTCAGACAGACAAACACACACACACACACATACACACATGCACACACAAATACTTTGATAACTCATCGCAGTGATAATGATAACAGAGAGCCAGGTAGGCTGAATTCATCTTCAGCTTTTTCATAAAGGCCTATTAGTGGATGATTAAAGGATCTCTGCTCATAGGACTTCAGCAGAGAAAATGATTTGCCAGCCATGAGGCAGGTGAATTACACTGGATAAGAAAGCCAGTGCTGTCTGCCATCATTTGCCTGACTGAGAATCAGGCTGTTAGTCTATTAACCCCATTTTACTGTAAGATCTTACCAGTTTTACATCAATAGCAGACAGATAAAATATGAGGAAAAACACTTCTTTTCTCAGACTTCATGCCTGTAGCCTTTTTCAACTGCAGGGTCCTCATAAAACAAGTCAGTATATAATATCAGGGCTGCAACTAACAATTATTTTTATTATTGATTAATCTTTATCAGCTGTGTTATTGATTATTTAGCACTCTGAACACTTCAAGTATTCAGTTTATTATCATGCAAGACAAGAGAGATATAAAATCCCTGCCATTAATATAATGAGATTTATCAATTACTATAGCAGTTGCTGTTAAGTTTATGTTAGGTAATAAATTAATCAACTAAGTGTTTTCTTAAAGTATTACATATACGAACTTCAAAAGACTGAATAATATATAAGATTGAATTATGACTGAATCATCACACAAGGGGAAGAAAAGGTTCACCTTACCAATAATTTAAAAAGAACAAATCCGTGATATCGTGTTTCTGATGTAGCCTTAATCAAGGTGAGCCAACAAATGACTGTCCCAATTTAAATGACTGAATTTATTACTTTTTGAGCAACAATCCAAATGTCAATTTAATAAAAGCCATCATTACTTACTGGTAATTTCCATCTAATTAACTTGAAAGGCAAAAAAAAAAAATAGATACCAAAACCAGGAAGTACCTGCAAAGTTATAATTACCTGCATTTACACCCTGGGCGTGCTCACACATGGGTCCAGTGTACAACCTAACTGTCACGACGTTGTCTGTCTGAATTGTGTTTGATTTCTCTAATCTACTCCTGTTGCCACAGACAAACAGAGGTTGACTCTTCTTTTAGATTTACATCTGCACAGGGTTAAACACAAGAGTCACAGAAAGAAAGAAAGAAAGAAAGAAAGAAAGAAAGAAAGGCCACACCATGTTTCATGTGAGCCTTTTTTTTTGTGCTACAAAAAAACTCTGTTGGTATTCGAGCATGGAAAACAAGTGTACTCTGAAAATATACATATTGAGATTGGCCTAAAATCCCTTGCTATTTAATATTTGATGCCTTGTTAGAAGAGCGACACTGGTGAGGTGTTTGTCTCTGTTGTCTCTGCTGATCTCTGGCACACCGGGCCCTGTGGGAGTGAGTTAGTGAGACTTGGCTGCAGACATTTTCCTGAAGCCCCCAGAACAAAACAGGCAAGTCTTGACAGTCTGTCCGCCACCGAGTCGTCACACAATCAGTTGCAGGAAACCAATCCCTAAATAGCAGTGATTCATCTCTTCATCACACACAATGCCAGTACACAGTGCACAAAGAAGCTCTCTCTTCCTCTCTCTCTCTCTCTCTCTCTTTCTCTCTCTGTCTTACCCTATCTGTCTCACCCACCCCCCCCTCAGTGTGGTCTCTTATGCTGCTTAAAAATAAGTGCTTCTCCCAGCTTTCTTTGCCCTGTGATTTACTGGCAGTGTTTAACTGCAGGGCAGCATCTTTTATCGTTACATGATCTGGGGCTGAAAGCTGACAAAATGGAATCTCTGTGCAAGTACTTTTGTATGTGAGTAAGTGTATGTTCAGGGCAACGAAGGGAGCGAGAGGAGGAATAAAGAACTTGTGTGAGAAACGTTTGTCTAAGTGCAATTCAAATCCTCCCAGCCTCCCGGTGCTGTGTGTGTGTGTGTGTGTGTTCGTGTGAATATATGTGTGTGTTTGTCATTCCACTAAATGGTTTCTTCCTTGACTTGATGGAGCAAGTGCCATCTCAAGGGAACGGGTTACACCACACACTGAAGTAAAGCGCTTTGAGACTGGTGAAAAGCTCAGAACATTAGTGCAATCCATTTGTGAGAGGTAGAATATATATGTGAAATACCAGGCTTTGATTGTGAGCCACTCTCTTTTTGTCTGTGTACGTACGCATGTTTTTGTGTTGCCTTGATAACTTTTCCCTAAATGGCAGAGAGCCCATTGCTGCATTAGGCAAGCCACTTCAATTTCTTGCCGTTCTTTGCAAAATAAATCTCATTCAGACAGTCAACCTGGCCCGGCCGGTGGCTGCCTACAGTTTCGATGCGAGTATCAGTACAGTACCCGACTAGATCATCACCAGCGGCTAATCGGGGCGAGCACGGGCCTACACAACAGGTTCAGCCAATCCTTACAGCCTTGATGATCCATCAAGATGACGTGTGAAGGTCAGAGTAGCCGTGACCAACACAGCTGTCACATCTCCTCCCAGCACCCTCTTGGCTAACTGGCCTTCCAAAACACTCAGCACAAAACATGGCCAACTGGGGAGCACAGAGGCCAGGGCCAACAGAACATGCCTATAACCCAGGCCCGGGCTTTGTGTCATGACATGATTACACTCCATACAATAACCCAGGATGTGACGAAGAGGTGAATCAGGCCTGTTTTTGGTGCAACCGTTTAGCCAGACGAAAAAACAATATGATGACGTCTATTTGTATCGGCTTTCAGAATTTAATTCAACACCCGATAAAGCCACAATTTGAAATGACTACCAGCTCTGCTGTAAAAGAGGAAAAGGATACTGTGGAGCTGTGTGGAGAGCAGATGTGAATCCACTTTGATTTCAGTGCCTGTGTGTATGTGTGTGTGTGTGTGTGTGTGTGTGTGTGTGTGTGTGTGCGGAGCTTCTATTAAATGGATCTGCTGTCTCCTTGATCAAGGGAGTCAATAAAGGGCCAGTCCTGTCAAACCCTCAGGGGTAAGTGTGTATGCACATATGTGTCCGTGTGTGTGTGTGTGTGTCCATGTGAGTGTGTGTGTGTGTGTTATGGACAGATTTTGAAGTACTCTGACAGGTGAATGATTGAGTGCTTTCATTTCCCTCCAGCGACAACAAGACATGCGCACACAAACACACACATAATACACACACACACACACACACACACACACACAGTGGAGGATGAGAGAGAGAGAGAGAGAGAGAGAGAGAGAGAGAGAGAGAGCTGTTGTTTCCTAAAGGATGCTGCTCCTGCCTGCATGCTTAAATTAGCTCTAAATGTTTGGATTACACACGGGAGCTCTCACAGAGGATTTAGCAGCCATAGCCTAGAGTCCAGGGGATGTGTGGATGTTTCCATCGACATCCACACGCACACACACACACACACACACACACACACACACAAAACATGTCCTTTTACAGATCACAAACATAAGTCACTCAACTGTGTTCTGTAAAACCTTCAACAACACAACTTAACTTACATCCACTGAACAAAAATGTAGAGATGCCAGGGATATGAAGGCAACAACAACACGCACCATTTCATTCATCAGATTTTTTGCGATGGGGAGACAGTGTTTTCTCATTACACTTTTTTTTTTTTTTTAAAGAGTGCAGTCTTGGCTTCTGTTGGTGGGGGGAGGATAGAGTATGGTAGCAGACGCAGAGACAAGGAAAGAAAGGAGGGGAAAAAAGAGAAGGGGAATGAGGGAGGTCAGCGCCCCCAGTCTCAGATAAAGGCCCTCTCCCTCCCTTCTGCCTCAGCTTTCGAAGCCCCTGCCAGGATCGAGAGGCGTCTCACGTTACAGCTGTCTCTCAGTGTCATCGTTCAGAAAGAGAGGAGAGCACAAGCAAGAGAGAGAGACAGACCGAGTGGGAGAGAGACAGACAGACAGAGAGAAAGAGAGAGAGAGAGGGGGAAAGCGGGACAATGCCACAGACTGAGCAGGATGAGGCTTTCATAGCTGGACAAGAGAAAAACAACGACAGCAGCAGCAGCAGCAGCAGGTTCAACTGAACGAGGAAACCCTTGTGATCTGGCTGCCTGGTGGCATTTTTAATAAGTAATGTTAATGCAACATAAATTTTCACTACAACGTGAAAAGGATTACAAAATCACTGAGATGTGTTTTGACCTTTTCAGGACAAATTATTTCGAAATGTAGTGTGAACAGCACTTGTCAGATCATTTCCTCCATACCACCTGGGACTAACTGAAAACTGACAATTTCCTAAGAAGAAGAAAAAGAGGAAATTATTTTTTTTCTAAATACTCTGTTTTGTGTGCACTGAGAACAGAAAGAGAAATGCGCTTAAAGAAAAAGATACCAGTGATTGTAAGAGTACGTGCTAAAGGGCTTTTGAGGATTAGACATCATTGAGTTGCCTCTCTACACATGAGCACCCTTTTTAACCTTAAAATGCTAAAAACAGCAGCCTGTCCCAGGTCCAGTAATGACTAATCCAACAACTGCTAACATTTCAGCCTCCACTGTTAACAAGGGAAGGTGGTCGAGGTGAATTCTGCGTTAACTTATATCTAGTCAATACTTATTTCTCTTCTGTAACTTTTTTCCTGGAGAGAAACAGAAGATACCCTTCAATTGTTAAAAGCAAAAACAACTTTATGAAGAAAAGGGTGCTGCATATGCAGATTTTTCCTCCAAACTCTAGCGCTTACACAGCCAACAGAGTGAGAGCTGATTGTATCAGTGTGTTTTACATAAAACACAGTTTTGAACAAATGCACATATAGCCATTGCACTGTTCAAAAACTGCTTCCCTATTTGTTTTTCTCTATCCTTGTCATTTCTCATGGCGTTACGTAGGAGTTAAATATTTTAAATTCTGGCTTTGCTTGGAGCAGGCTTTGCCAGCGCAGCTAAAATAAAAAGCCTTTGTGGCAGCAGTGACCAGATTTTAAATGCTGAAGAAGATCAATAAATGGGGGCTGTAGAGGCGCAATCTCATGCATTTGTGTGTATATGTCTGTGTGTGTATGTGTAAGTGTGTCCTGTCCCTATGCATAAATGGCTGTGTTCTGACAGCAAGTGAGTGTGTGTGTCGAGATGTTTGTGTGTCTGTCTGTGTGTGTACGTGCATCTTAACACCCACCACGACTCACACAGCTCCCCTGCCTGCTACAAGCTATTCTATAGTATCATCAAGAACCCCAGTGACCCAGGAGGCACACCAATAGAGAAACCAATATCATTCCCATTCCAACATCCGAGACCTTCTTCCTATTTCTTTTCCATTCCCAGTATCCTTTCCCATCCGAGCGCAGCCAGCATGGGAGACTTCTAGAGAAATGTGTAAATACAGGCCCCCTGCTACAGATTGAGAATGTCAAGGTGTGGTAAACATCAAACTAAATAGCAGGTTTTCCAAGCCTCATTGCCAATTCAACAATCAGGTTCCGGCTGAAACTAAATGCTGGGATCTAAACATGATGGACAGGGATGGGAGAGAAATGACAGAAAACATTTTTGCTTTGCTTTCGCAGAAAAACAAAATCCCTGACATCATGTTTATGCTGCTCTAAACCATCCTACTTCAGCTAATGTTAAAAGACCCTGAATGTCTTTATTTCATGAAGCCAAATAACACTGGTGTGATTTCGTTGGGGAAAAAAAAAGAAATGCTTTCATAATGTTACCACGGTTTTTTTTTTTTTTGTGTTTCTTTTCGCTCTTATGTTTTATAAAGGCCACATTAAATGGATGCTTTCAGCTCACATAAAGTGATAACCTTCTTTTCTGTGTCTTTACCACATGAATATGTGATAGAGACAAACAGTGAATTATGAGGACTTGCATGCTCGCTCCACAAAACATGCAGTACATCTGTATTTTCACCTCCTCACTAATGTACAAAACAAAAACAACCCTGAAGTGGAAAAATCATCAGGACCTTTTGAGACTTCATTAAAAGAAACTAGCATGGACTTTCCAAACAAGGCATCTCTTTGGAGGGGAAAATCAACCTTTTCACCTTGCTGGTGGAAAAACAGGCATCCCAACGAGACAGAGCATGCACAAACAACCTTGACTTTCATCAAGGAAATTCTCACATTGAATGATAAATAGAGGCCCAGGGGACGAACAGCAAAGAAGCAGCTTATCGCCTTTCCCTCCCAAATTTGGCCGCTCTGTCTTCTGTCTCCTGAAAGTCAACACGGGGTGACCCAGTTGCACTTTACACTGCTTATTGTTTAGTAATTAATCCACCATATGTAATCCACACAGAAATGTAGAGCAAAAACTGAAATGGGTGTTGGATTTATTTAGTCTTAATTAACAGTTGAGATTGTTTACTTGTTTCTACAACAGGAGGCATATGTGCCCTATCTCATTAGCTTGATTTCCAAAATGTAGATGCATTTCTCACCACACAGATGGATACAGACAAACCCCGGTCAGAGATAGCCACAATATTTGAAAAGGCTCACGTTGAAAGCAGCTGTCACCAAGCATGCACTTTAGACAATTATTTGTGTACCCTGATCATTATCAGGACATTCAGCCAACATGCAGTGTTACCAAAATAGCAAGGTAACACAAGGTTAGGTAGATCATCTGAGAGCTAACCAACTTTCCAGCTGGGAGGACATTAACCTGCGAGGCCGTGTAAACACGTATCAATAAGTGAGCTGCCTGCATGCGCCTGTAACACACAGCACAAAACAGCAGAGCAAGACAGACACACAGCAGCGCCAATTTGATCTGTAACAATAAGACGTATTATCAATCTAATGCCGAGAAGCTTTTAGGGCTTTTGCTAAAATGCGGCTTCTTCTCAAAAGACCATTAGTCCTTATAGGATTATTGTTTACTTGAAAAACATCTGTTAAAGTCTTCAGTTTCTTGGTGCATTATTTCATTTGTGATTATTGTCTTTCTGTGAGTGTGCCCATTCACATGTAAATGACTGGTCGACGGGGGCGGATGACGAAATATGACCAGGACTCTGTCTAACATTAGTTTTTGAAATCATTTGGGTAACACAGAGCAGACCTCTACTTCCTCTCTACATTTCACAGCTCTGTGTCGGCGATAACATGCAGAGATTTGACAGGGCTCCCAGATGGCCGTTATTATCATTAGATTGTTTGTAGGTCTTATTAATCTCTGACTGAGCGCAACATACTGACATCAATGCCATGAAATATTTAGGTCGGTAGTTATTCACGGACAGACTCTTAAGCACTCTTTACAGACCATTATAAACGTGTGACTTATATATACATTATTGTACAAGTTTAATTACTGTGTAGTTATCAATTTAGCTTTTTGGTATCGTGCCTGAAACATACATCAGCCACAATATAGCATATCTTATCAGATGGAAAATACAGAATGTACTGTAGCCCAGGGTTGAGTCATATAATCTGTTATGGGCTGATCAGCGACAAAGTTGCTGTTAGGAGCACACGATATTGAAATATTGAATATCAAATAACTGATTTATGGAGTCTCTTTTGTTCCAATTCTGACATAATTATGGTTATGTAATTTTCAGTTTAATATTTAATGTCAGATTGTGTGATCCTTGGTACAGGTGCAAACGGCCCGAAACGTTCAATTATTTCTCGATTTAGGACCTTTAAAACACGGGGAACACTTGTGGTATATTATGATACAGGGTTTACTTTGTTGAGGAGAAATAAATGTCACCTGTCACACAGCTGTCACAAGTGAAAAGAAGTTTGGATTGATATCAAAATGTATACTGAGGTCCCTTCAATCCTCAGACAAGTTTGTGGCAAAAACAAGAAAAGTAGTGTCTCAGCTTTCACAGCGGGCTAGTGGCTGTCACATTTATGAGGTATGAGATGTTATAGCAAGGATGAATTAAAGACGCACATGTAATTAACTGATGAATCAATCACTTTTACATCTGATCCCGAAACGAAGTGGTCCTGTAACGTGTTTGTGAACAAGCGCTGCCTCATAACGTTGACTTGATCATGAAATCATGCGCACCTAATGATTCTCACTTCACTTCATTTGCAAAAGACCACAAACTATGGGTTTCCTCCACACACAAAAAAAGGAAGATAGACCCATATTCAATAGTAAAGGATTATGGAGAATACAGACTTGTGTGCACATGGGATTGTCTTCTCAAAAGCTGTCCAAGTTCTGTCAGATTCAGCACCCCCAGACACAGAGCTCGTGAACCTAATTTCACCTAATCAGCTTAGTCAATAGCAACCGTTTGCTGTGACTTTGGTAGACATGCAAATAGGGCTTAACTATGTCTATCCTTAATTCCTGAATGTTCAAGTCAAGCGGAAGTCCTCCTTTATCTCTTCAAAAACAACAGTTCCAATTTGAGGGAGAGAAAGAGAAGCTGGGAGAGAGAGAGAGACTAAAACTCCAGCCGAGAGTTGACTTTTTTTTTTTTTCTTGGCCTGGCAAGGAGAGACATCTCTGATTTGAGTGTGCTTGAGGTAGCACAGTGTGCTTTCATTTCAAACCAACATGGCAAACAAACTCTGACAGATTTGTTCCCCTTTTTTCACTTTTGCTCTTGCTCACTCTCTCTCTCAAATTATGGGAAAACACACTGCACAAATATATTAGTACTTCTTGTCGGTTTGTATGTTCAGCTGCAGCACTTGCACACACACACACACACATACACACACGAGTACACGCGCACACACACACACATATTCAAACAAATCTGTACAAAATGACGCTAACAATAGACAGTTGTAATAGTGATAGAAAACTGGGAGACACTGTTCCGTTTCAATTCACTGATACCACTAATGGCTTCTTAGCAGCTCCATGAAATCAAGCAGCTGTCATGTCGATGCATCAGCAGTGAGAGGAGGGAGAGCCATCCCCATAAGGACAGAGGCACCGCGCCTTCATGTTTGGCTAAACATCTGCTCCTCTGCACTCCAGCTTTGCAGCAATAAACGGGCAAACAAAAGAGGTGGGAGGTGAAATGATCAGATTTTCCATTTCAAAGCATTTGTTCAGTTTGTTTTCTTTTCCCCTCCTCTTTCTTAAACTGCTTACAGGACATGGGGAGAGGGTGGTGGGGGGGGAGAGAGAGAGATCAAGTTTTAACTGTGAGGGACAGAGCATATATGCACGAGCTAAAATGACACCTTTTGTAAGATGGATGACTAGAAATTAAACACGGTCACCATTTTCCAGCCTTTGGGAAGTGTCTCCTGGTTAAACTGTTGCAAACAAGTCTCACAGCTCAGTCAGGAGTGATCCAAACTGATGACGAGAGATGCATGTCTGAGCGTTCTAAAACTTGTCAAATTCATTAGTCATTCATTGATCCAACTTTGCACGAACACCAATCTGCTAATAAATGTGTCTTTAAGGGACAACAACCTTATTTTTTTACCATCTTCATTAAATCAAACAACTTCTGTGGTTCAAATGGTGTCTAATCACAGTTATTTGGCAGTTACACCCATTTAAATTTCATTTCGACTGTTCTTCTCTTAATAAGATTCTTGGAAAATAGGCCTAATATCATTTCCTTCCCTCCTCCTTCCTTCATTCATTCATGTTTAGTTACATAGACAAACATAACGCAGCACATTTAACATCAATGTTGCCTTAAAATAGCACAAATACATTTGTTTGGACTGTGACTGTATCAAAACACCACCACGTCCACCTGTCTGTGTTAAAGCAAAATCACCATCCTGTCATATAACACGTCAGTGTATATTTGCTTTTTAAACGTCCCCACCACAAACACACAAATGATCTCCTCTTCGACATTAAACTGCCTTCAAATGATCGCTCACTATCTATCAACCACGTTCATTTTCTTTTCTAAAAACCCACAGACGGGACTCGATCCTCCGACTCTAAACATTTTTTCTCAAACTTTGGTAAAACTTGAGAAAAAAAGCGTGGATCCATTTCCTTTAAAAAAAAAAAGTGCGTGTTTGTGTTGTGAACGAGGTTAAGGAAAAGGTAAGGGGTGCTTGAATTTAAAATAACCAAGATGGCGAGAGGCTTGTTGTTTTGGAAGGGGGCAGAAAAAATGGAGGATATTGTAATATACACAAAGGGATAAATTTCAACAACTCGGCCAAGCGGCTGCTAGCTCGCCTGCATGCCTGTCGGTTTGAGGAAGCGACCGCGATGTAGCAGCTCTCCCCCGGCAGGCTGCTGGCCAGCAACACGACTACAGACACACAAAAAACTCTCAACCAATCCTACTGTGGAAAAAAACAATATTATACGTCCAAGTTAATCCAAACCGAAGGGGATATTTATGTATTTGTCGCTAATTGTTTTTATTTTCGCGTCGAGGGACTATTAAAGTGGATGGATTTTTACGCACGGACCAACTGCTGCTGTCGTCCAGTGCCTCGTAGTTGTATTACCCCCCTTTAGGTTACAACACGGAAAAATACGCACCCTCGACAAACTTGCAACATTTACACGGTTTTTTGATAAAAAGCCAACAACAGCACAAAAGCCCCTTGAAAGAAAAAGTTTAATATCTCCGACGATTAGAAACAAGTTATCAAATGCGACGACCGCCGGAGAGAGAAAAGGAAAGAGAGGGACACACAAAGACGATTCCTCACTAT
>OOFC01006707.1:17930-50470 GCA_900323345.1 Pseudochromis fuscus
AATACCAGCGGAGAGCCAGAACACTCAGCACATCTGCCAGGACTTGCCCCGATCGGAGGGGCCTCTTTTTTTCACTGCTGCAGGGGACAGAGAGAGGGGTGTGTGTGTGTGTGTGTTAGTTACTAACAGCAGATTGAAGGAGACTCTTCTCAAGGTTTATTCAGCTCCACTTCAAGGAACCGACCTGACGTCAGCTCACTACTGCCACACAAAGAAAACTTATTATTTGTGCAGCGGCCGTAGTAAAAAAGCAAGGATACAGTAATTGACCGGTATTACTTTAAAAAAAAAATGCGACACTGTCATTATTAGCTCCACAGCACTGACAGGGATGTAGCGGTAACTTTTATTTATCATGTTTGTTAGTATACTGGCTGCTTATCTCCGGACACTTGTGTAAACAAACACAACAAACAAACAGCTTTTAAAAGCATTCAACTTTTAATCATATATTAATTATTATAATGTTAATTACAACTTTATTTTTTTTTTTCTTAAAAAGATATATATCTAAAATAAGCCAAAAGTTACATAATCATCTTCACTTGATTTTGTTTTCTTTATGAATTTATTATAAGAATAACATTTCTTTTTTTATTAGAACATTTTTTTGCCTGTTAAATCAACTGAATGAGTAAACAATCTTCAACATTGTTGTTGATTAATTTCCTGCCAAATGACTAATCAATTATCTGAACAAAGGTTTCCACTGTACTTCAAACTGAATGTTGGAGTGAGTTTTAAGTTAATTCAGCACATTAGGTACTATGTGTTCTCTATCTATCTATCTATCTATCTATCTATCTAAGTCATCAAAACCCCACGTGTCACGACTATTAAGTGACCAAACAACAATCCCTCACATGATCATACGTGATCAAACAAATACAAATCAGTTTCACACAGGCTCTAAATTAGAAGGCATTTGCGAGACAAAAACACACACAGAAATGGGACAGCTCTTCCTCAGGATAGGATCAATACATTGCCTGGCAAAGACAGCCATCTGTGCCTAATTGTATGCTTTACCTCCTCTTCTGAACACACAATAAGCAACAGGCTGAACGCAGGCCCTCTGACCCAGACTGGGTTTCCAGACGGGGGAAGATTATTTCATTCAACTGGAAAACAACAAGGGGGTGGGGTGGAGGGTTGGTGGTGGTGGGGAGTTTTTGCAGATGGAGTGGGCAACTGTTCTTATATGCCCCACCCTGACGAGGATGAGGATGGGTCACAGAGCCAGAGCCAACTGGTGTGTGTCTCTGTGCGTGTCGCATCGCCACTGGTTGTATCCATTTTTAACAGGTATTACACTGGATTAACAAACTGTTCACTGTTAGTTTATAGACACCTCATAAATCACACATAAACAATGAACTCATTGTTAGCAGAGTGATGGAGTGTTGGTTTACGGGCACATTCATATTAATGCTTCATAAACATTATAAATGACCATAAATGTATCCTGATTTCTCTCTCTCTCCCTCCCCCTCTCTCTCTCAATCTCTCTCTCCCTCTCTCTCTGCTGTAATGTCACAACATCCAGAAGTGTCACCGTAACATTTTTGATGCTATTGCAAGAATTGCAGAGGTGTTACTCAGAAATCAGCATTTATTTTTTTTAAATCTCTCATAAAAAAAGAGGAAAAACGAAAAAGATGGTAGTGGGGTGGGGGTCTGATAAAACATTCATGATCATCAGAGTTTGGAGGATGGACACAGAACCCCTTATTCAGCTTGTGGTGTGCAGTTAAAGCCATTTTATAAGCTTGCTCTCCATGTTCTTTGGTCATTGATTTTTCTCTCTGCCCCTTTCCATTACCTGTTGAGATGGGGGGTTTTGCTCTTCTTCACACACACACACACACACACACACGCACACACACACACAAATCCTCTCTATCTGTCTCTCTAGCCACTGGCACCCTGGTGTATTTCTCCATCTCCTCCGCCTCTTGTAGCAGGAATGACAGGCCATGAGGAATGACAGTGGCTGTGTTTGTCATACAGTAGCAGCAAGAAGCAAGGATTTTTAATTGCATTGGAGAATCTTCATTAAAGAGAGCACATGGGGGCGGGAATGGGGGAGAGGGCTGCATGGGGCGGTGTAGGGGGGCACTCTGAGCATCGTCATTAGGAGAAGGCGCTAGTAGCATAGAAGGGTGGGCCCTCTTTGCATACACACTGAGAATGCCTGCCGTACCTCGGTCATTTGTAACATAATAAGTGCCAGCACAATGACTGCAATGCGAGAAAGCACACCACAGGGAAGAGAAGGGGGAAGGGAGACAGCATGTCTGTCTAAAAGAGGGACTTTTTTTGTCTTGATTAGAAAGTATAATGAGCCACTAAAGAAACAGGAAAAAAAAGGATCTCTCCTGAGACTGATGGAAAACAAATTAATCTGGTGATTTAAATTTAATTATTATTTTTCTATTAGTCCACCATGCAAAGACAGGGACAGCCATCAGAAGCGAGGAGCTGTGCTTGCATTTATTGATTTTTGCCCAGACACATTCGGGGAATACAGATTCATCTGCTCTCTTCCCCACACAATCCACTATGTGGGATTCCATTAACACAAGAAGCTTCCAGCAACTCTGATATGTTTAATTTGAACACCATAAATGGAGCTTAAAATAGTGTTCACACACAAGAAAAGTGGCCTAAGGATGTCTTTTTATGCAATTGAATTAGTCCTCACTTATTGTTGTGTCCTACATAATAAGTATTAAATAAACACCCAATAAATTAAATTAAGACAATGCTCTGTTGTATAGAATGAGACGAGCATTATTGTCTCTCTCTGCCTCTGACATCTCACACAACTATAATAGTTGAGTTTAATTTAATCTTTTGTTTTGGATTAATGTAAGAGCCCCGCAACTGGACTGTAATTATTCTTCGCATGCATGTAGTATCTTCTCTTTTGTACCATCCTTTCAATACATCAGCAGTCTTGAACACAATGCCTTCTGAGATGTAATGATTTGAAAAGTCAATGATTTGAACTGCCTGTGTGATTAAAGCACAAGGGACCAATTTGTGATGCTATATGTAGAATATTGGTGTGCCTCAAGTAACGCGCATATACTCTCGCTGACATAAAATTCAGCAATTATGCCAGATGAACACTGCTATTGATTGGTATCCTACTATTCCTTACTGAAACCGCTTTGCAATAAGGGGTGTGTAGATCCAATCACAGATATTCCGAAAGCCTAACTACAGCTAATGGCATATGGGAGTCCATGTGACAGTGAAATATGCAGTAATCCGTGACCTTCAACCTGAGAGACATCTACAGGAAGCAGTTATGGGATGTTACAAGTGTTTTTGTGACACGACTGTTCTTATCCATCCTAATGTCAGGCTTATGATTCACTGTCAGCTCATTGAAATCTTTTAAGTAAATGCGTACAGGCTAACTAGATGAAAAGTGATGTGGAAGATCAACCAAATAATATTTTCCATGCCAGGTTGACTAATAAACCCCTGCACTGTCTAAATCAGTGAGCTCGGAGAGTGTTTATTGTGGTGAATGTAGCTGAGCAGAGCCCTCTGTTGCATGATGTAATACACAGAAGGGAGAAATCATCATAATAGCAGAGTAGTAGAGTGACTCATTCGTTGATGAGGTACATTCACACTGTCATTCAGTGAGGAGATGCAGTCTGTGTGCACATGTTGTCAGTGTATGACCGACAGAGAGAGAGAGAGAGACAGAGACAGAGACAGAGACAGAGAGAGACAGGGAGGCATTAGTATGTTCCTTTTCTGGGAATGAGGAGTCATTTGTGCCAGGAAAGTGGAGAAACAACTCTCAGTCCTACAGTGATGCATCTCTCCATGAAGAATGAGATCACAAGCAAATGTCACCCCAACCTGAGCAAAGCCAAATGACCTTGAATCAAATAAAAACATCTTTACCCACGTCAGTGTGTACACACACCACACAAAATGTCAGCAGATTTTCCATTTGCTAAATCTGCGCCTAAGTGCAGGGGTTTAGCTAAGGTAATCAACCCAGTATTTTCCTTCAAGTCCGTATGAATATCACCATGGAGGAACCCTGCTGTTAAATACAGTTAACTGCAGTTAGCTGTGCACTTAGTTTTATTATTTAATCAACTTAAAATAAAGTGGCATAAAATTTTCCCAACTCATAGGGCCAGTAATGTAATGACATGAAGAAAGAAAAATAGTGGGGCACGCAAAAACTGACATTACTTAGGTTCTGTGGCGATGATTCTTCTCTTGTTTCCTTCATTGTGTGACAGATGAAGCTGAGGGGATTTTTTGAGGGAAATTACTTTCACACTTGAAGGAATTTCAAGCTTCAGTGCATTACTTTATCATCGTCTACATATAACTACCTTTGATTTCTGTCCACTGCAGATACATCTTTGACAATGGAGTGTACATTGATAAATAAAGTGACTTGCTGTTCTATTATCATAACTAAAGATTCGTTATTCTCCCCCTCTCTCTTCTCTGACCCACATAGAAAGTGTAGCTGTAGCACAATGTGTTTTATGTTTGATTTCCTTACAACAAAGTTTGCTTGGTCTATTATACATAAATACACAAACATTACTTGAATAATGTATGGTCATTTCCTGGAAAAAAATGAAACATAATTGTAATTCCACAGAGACCTAGACCTACTTATTAAGTCACCCACTAGTGATTTGTAATGCAAAGGTAAGGCTGGCTTTCATGAGATTCCACTCAAATGCTAATCCACAGGAGGCTCAGCTCATATTGACAGACATCATTGTTGGCAAAATCAGTCATCAGAGATTTAACAGTGTTCCGTTTCTGCAAGCAGAATGCTTTGTTTTTTCTTTTTAAGCTGTGACTTTGACAAGTTTGATTTGGCGGAGTTCCCTGAAAATTTGGATCAAAGCGTGGAAAAGAAATACAGTCATTTGCACTGCACTGTACTGAAAGTGGAACTCGTAACTAATCTGAAATTTGCTATGCTTTGTGCTACATGATCAGCATTTAGCGTGAACACCAACTTTCTTGGGGCAAACTAAACTCATGAGAGAAATTTAGCTTTTTTTGTTGAATGAACTTTGGCCAAAATTATGCAACAATATGAGGAATAAAATAAAGACATAATCCTGAACAGTTTGAGGGATGTAATGTGGAAATGTAGGATTGCAAGAGTCATGTAAAATTTCTGGTCAAGAAATTTCCTGAAACTTCTGAAATCTTATTTTGTAAGATAGAAAACAGTCTCAGGAAGGAAATGAAAGTGCTGTAAGAGTTTGTGTAGAGTTATTCCTGTTTTGAGAAGAGTCAGAAAACAATACAGTGTAAACGTGCTTTTTTGTTCAATTATATTCTGAAGACATCCAGATAATGTACAGCTTTTACATTTAAAAAAAACGTTGTGTACAGGATGACATTCAGCCAAACTGAAATCATTACTAGTCTCGTTTGACATATATTTCATGCCTAAATTATTGTTGGAGCTTCATGAAACACGAATGTTTTCCACACACGACCAACTGTAAAGCACGCCATACTGAACACAAAATCTTTATGTATGTATCTAATGTATCTTCCTGTAGATACCATAAAAAAAAAACATGGAGATTAGATGTATGTGTGGGCTATTTGTCACCTTTTCTACATAGAAATAAAATCACAAAGCGCAAAAACAAATGAAACATGAAATTGATGCAAATGCATTGACTCACAGAGCTACCTATGGTCTAATTATAGACCTTAAAGTCTCATTTAAATGCAGAAAAAAAATGGCCACGCATACCATATGAGCTATTTTCAGACAGTGTGTATCAAGGCCATCAAAAATCCATCTATTGAACAAGCTTTCATATTCAGTCTAGAGGTGTGTTTGAACTGTGTATAAACCCTGAGAGCTAATATTAAATGTATGAAGAAAGACCCCCCTCCTGCAGACATAATGTCCACATACAAATTACTGGTCAGTGTCTGTACACCTTTCAATAAGCAAATGCACAAAATAAGACAAAATGTTTGGGGCAGAGGGTCAAGGTTTTAGTGTTTGGACTAATCGGTCCCTGTAGCTTGTGAGATCATGTTTTAGTTATTCTTCATTGGACAGAACTGAGAAATCAAAAATGTGTCTCTACCCAAATATTTGGATTTTAGAAACATAAATACTCTGAGATTAATGAAGCCGTTTTTCACAGGACACACACCAAAACGTTTATTGTAAATTTGTTTCATTTTTAAATAACCAGTGGATGAATAACAACAGATACACACATAACTGGGTTTTTTTTTGTAATTTATTGAAAGCAATTTTTGTTTTTATTAACCATTTGGATTATTCCATATATTTTGCTTACATTTTACACCTGAGTGTTTAAATTTACTTTTTTCATTTTTGGCAGTTTCTCTGTAAAACAAATCTTTAATGCGTTTACTTTATCTGCATCATGCACTGGTATTTGCCTTCAAGGGGGATTGCGCAGCATTTTGGAGGACTTCATCCAAGAAACTAAGGCTTTGTGTTTAAAAATACACCTCTTGTAGCGCCCAACAGCCTACTCAAATCCCCAGCTTTTCTTCAGCTCACTTTTCATGTTTTGAAACTCAAAATATGAACAGTGAGCTCGCAGCAATTTCAGGAATTTCCAGGTGTTATTGGTCACAATCAAAAAATCAAAAGGCACAGCTTCACTTACCTATTAACTGGTAACATCTCAGACTCTTATGGGAAAACTGACTAAAAAAGGCTGATCCACTGGGAACTCTAAATATTACATCAGCACTTCAGCATACTTTATAAAAACTGTGGGAAACCTAGATAGTACATTGTAACCTGAGTACAAAGATCTGGAATAGTTAAATCAAGAGGTGATAACATCTGTCAGTCAAAGTGTCACACCTGCACATCTGAAAGTTTCATTTTGAATGATAGCTGGTCAATGAACCTTTAAAGTTTGGTGGTGTCAAAGAGAAAATCCTTTCAGAAATAAAAGTCAGGTTCAGAAACCTTCATATGTTGATTTAGCCTGTAAGATTAGTACAATTTAAACCAAGTAAACGCTTCCCGAGTATTCCAAATTGTAACTATGTCTATTTCTATTAACCTGAAAATATGTCTTTTTTTGTTTTATTTTAATAATTAACAGTCTTTTAATTTCTTTGACCATCAAAATGAATTATTCAGCAGACATGTTCACACTGAGCTGGAACGTCCAGGACTCGTGATTAGTTTCTGAATAATAACAAATAAAGAATTATAGGTTGAGGGAGGATATAGCCTGATATTTGACCATGAAAAAAGGATTTACTCGAAATACTGAAACAAATTATTTATTATAATGCCTCATCAAGGAAAAGAAACTAAATCAAACTGTCATGAGGTTGAGAACACGTCCACAAACCTTCGTCGCAACGCTCAAATTATGTATTTGTCGGAGAGCATCTGCGCTAAGACTTAGGTGGGCCTGTGGGGTGGTCCTAAGACTGTTTTAGGACTGATGAAAACAGGCCCTGTGTTAATTAACACTGGCAGGCCACTGTTCCTCCTGGCAGTGTGCAGGCAGACATTCTGGCCTGCCCTCAGTGACGCCTGGTCAAAAATAGGGCACCACACAGCACAGTAATGATCACAATGGTGACATCATCGTTGCCTTCAATGTGCTCTCCCCTCAGTGCTCTTCTGAACAAAGAGCAGCAGGCATGCAGGGAGGGAGGCAGATGTCACTTTGTGTCTGGGGAACATTAAGACCAACAAATGTTCTTTGAATCCTTGGAGAAGCCTTTTAGTGTTTGTGTGGGGTAAAACATTTCTTCGCTAAAAAGTCACTAATTGAAAAATGGGCTCCTTCTTGTGAATGAGGTTTTGTTATGTATATGTATGATTCTAACACGCAAATTTAAATACAACGCTGATACTTGCTAATTGGAACAAAGCAAACGTATGGCCAGAGAAGAGTGTCTGCAAATAGCTCACAAGTATTTTAGATGGTGCCCCTCAAACATGTGACCTAAAGTGTTAACACATGTGGCCTTGCTTTTGCACCATTGTTACTGATCTGTTCAGATGTATATCTCCAGACTTGTTTGAAGCAGGCTTGTAGATACTTTCAAATCAGCCATCACTAAGTGGACAAAAACTTCCCCGTTATAAAAACTAAACAAATACATAATTTAAGATATTGCACCGTCGACCTACAGATGAACACCATAACACAAACTTTTGGCTATATTTAGCCCATGGTATGTTGCTCTACACAATTTCTGAGCCTTAAAATAATTCAATTTCTTAGTGAGGTTCCTGAAAGAAACTCAGCATAGGAAACTCCCCCGGGACAACAACTTGCAATATGTGCTTAGTAAGTTCACTTGTGTGTTTGTTTCTGTGAATCCTCCTTTTTATTTACACTGGAAATAGCTCACAACCTTAGCCTGGATATTCCCTCCTAGAGGTTTCTCAGAAGGCATCGACTTTTGCTCTTTGTGCTCTTGAAGACACTGAGCTTGTATTGTAGTTCTCCTATAAACCAGCCTTTGTGGTATTCATGTGTCTCCACAAACAGAGGGAGAGGGAGGAAGGGAGAGAGAGAGAGAGGAAACAGATTCTCAAGACCTGGACGAGCCGTGGGAAAAGAGGGGTCTTGTAGAGGAAAAGCAGAAATGTCTCAGGACATTCCTTTGTGATTACACAGTGCTGGACAAATCCAGACATTCTTGCAGTGATTCTGTCTTACGACTCGAGTTAAAGTCAATTTCACGAGCAGAGTGTAAACATCAACATCCCTGATTTTCCTACAGATGTTCTTAGATGTTGTTAGCTTTTTGAGCAATTTGATTTTGATAAACACAGTCCAGAAGAAACCTGAGGGAAAAGTCCACCATCCATTTGCAATAATTATGCGTTTCCTTTGTACACTGGGAAACTTTGATGTTGCACCCTGCCATCCTGTACGGCTGGAATAAAAGAACAACAGCTCAAAGAGACAGGTAAGTATCCATCTCATATCCCCAGCAAATACATAAGAGGATTCAAGCAAGAGGAGGGCATTGTGTGCAAATCTCAGGTTACATGCCCACAATCTTAGCTGAAAGAGTTAGCTGCCCCCAGTGGAAAGAAGCATGTTCCTCCCTTGTCACAGCTACCATGAATGAGAAACAGCTCCAAGGAATGCTCCATTATCATCCTATCAGCGGCACTGGGGGAGGAGAGCTTGTAGTCTCCCTTCACTTAGCAGTGTGCAGAATCATGTGTCTGAAGGAGGAGAGCGGGGGGTGCATGGCTTTGGCCTACAGACCCGCAATTGGGTTGAGCAGCCTCCTCCCCAACTCACCAGACCTTGCACTTCCTCATTTGTCTAGGTCATGCGTCCTTTTTGTCAGCAATTAATCTGCAGCTCCACCCTCCTATATTTATCCCTTTCGCTCTCTGTTTCTCCTTCACCTCTCGTTCTGTTAGCCTTGGGTAGATTTACACTTGGTTTGATCACTGTTCACCGTTGTATACATGCAACTAATAATGGATTGCTGGGCCCTTTAAGTGCTACATTTTACCGAGCATGATGAGTATCTTGTTGACCTTCACATTATTATGCATCTGCTGTGCAACAGTGCTCCCACTCTGCTCCAAACTGACCTTCCTGGACCCCCGCACACTTAACATGAATTCAGTGTTCGTGATCGTAAATTAATCTTACTCGATTAGAAAAAGAAAAAAAAAAAACACACACACACACACACATCCACCCGCACACAATAACCTGCAACATAAAAAGCAAAATGAATAAAAGGTGTGTGTTATCTGTGATCAGTGCTTCCTGAGGTCTACTAAATTAGATGTGAGTTGAAGTATGTAAATCATGTGAATGCTCCTAATCCTGGATTTACTGTGATGATGGGATCTACAATGCCTTTCAAAGCAATTATTCAAATCAATCTAATTAAACCAGTTGAAATTGGCTTTAATTGCCTCCCTGACTAAACAAACACCAAGTTACAGCATGCAAATGACAGAGCAGTTCAAAGCTGTGGAGGAGAAATGTGTGAACTACAGCGCCCCTTAGTGGCTATTAGCTTTCAGTGGTTTTAATAATGACGTCAGCCCTGGACAATACAACATAAACACACACACTCTCTCTCTTTCTCTACACGTGTGTGTGTGTGTGTGTGTGTGTGTGGGTGGGTGGCCATTACTCATGTTTTGGTTGCAAATAAGCCAAATTCTGATAATTTTTATGTAAAGTGGGATCATCACCAACACCTACAGCACTAACAAATACTGCAAATGACAATTAGTGATCTGTGATTTCTCCAGCAATACACCTACAGGTATGTTTGCTAAAAGTTAAAATAGAGGCAGATCAATAGTTACAGGTCACTATAAAGCCCTAAAAAGTCCATACATTTTGAGAAAGGCACAACATTGACTTGAATTGACTGAATCTCCTGTTGCTTCTGTCAGTTTTTCTCATTAAGGCTTTTTTATCTGCAATAATTTTTTTTTCAGTTTTTTCCACTTTTCCTGGTGCAGCAGTTAGTACTGTGGCCTCACAGCAAGAAGGTTCAAAACTTAGCTCGGACCTTTCTGTGTGGAATTTGTATGTTCTCACTGTGCATATGTGGGTTTTCTCTGCACGCTCCCACAGTCCAAAGACATGCTTGTTGTGTGAATTGATAATGCTAATTGACCAGAGGTGTGAGTGTGAGTGTGGATGGTTGTCTGTCTGTGTGTGCTATCCCTGCAATAAGCAGGTGACCTGTCCAGGGTGGACCCTGCCTCTCATCCATTGCCAGCTAGGATAGGCTCCAGCATACCCCTGTGACCCTGAATTATTTTTTCCATCATATTTCGTATTTAAATCTTTAAAAGAAATTGGCAAAGTAACTGTAACTAGTAGTAAAATATATGTAGTGGAGTAAAAAAAGTGCATTTGTCATTTAACTGTTGGTGGAGAGTAAAGTACCATGAAATGTAAATACAAGATAAATAACACAAAATAAATAAAAGTACTTAGATATATGTATTTACTTACTTTGTAATAAAATTACTAAATTAACTTCCTTATCGACTTTGTGTTGCTTTCAACCTCCTCACATCGCACACTGCTAGACAGCTGCAGTCCAAAGTACAGTAACTCACCTGCTACGTACACTTGTACATTTAGTCAAGTTATGTTACAGCCTTTAATCTCCAAATGGTATCTTTCATTTTCCAGCTGGATTCACTAGCAGATGTTTTTTTGGCTACTTCAGCAGCCTTTTCCATCCATCCATCCATTTTCTATACCTGCTTCTCCACACTTGGGTCACAGGGGTCTGCTGGAGCCTATCCCAGCTGTCATCGGGCAGGAGGCGGGGTACACCCTGGACAGGTTGCCAGCCTATCACAGGGCTAACATATAGACAGACAACCATCCACACTCTCACTCACACCTGCGGTCAATTTAGTTTGATCAATTCACCTAACAAGCATGTCTTTGGATTGTGGGAGGAAGCCGGAGTACCTGGAGAAAACCCACCATGCACAGGGAGAACATGCAAACTCCACACAGAAAGGCCCGAGCCGAGATTCGAACCCCGAACCTTCTTGCTGTGAGGCGCTAACGACTGCACCACCGTGCCACACTTTAACTTGTGAGACTCTTTATGCCAGAGGTATTCCCCCACTCTGGTGTTGCCATTTTTGTTTTAGTAAACATCCAAACACTTGTTCCTCCTCTGGATGACGTCAGAGTTACAACTATAGGATGAAGACGAAGCCTCTTATATTTGATCTGGTGTCAAAGTCAGTGTATTGTCCTTTCACCCACTATAGTCATGGAGCCAGCAGCTGAATATAAACGTCATGTTTGTGAATCCTGTTTGTCCTGTGAGTGTTACAAGTTGCAGCAGTGTTGACTCTGTGCTCTCACATGCAATTCAGATGAGATTAGCCGCACAAGCCCGCTCACACAGACATGAAAGAAGGAGAGAGTGATTCAGACACGCAGAGGGAGGAGTGGGCTCAAACCCAGCATGGATGAAGGCGACTGTAGCGTAGCAATATGTGGAAGAAATGCCATATGGAGGGAGTAATGTGTTTTTAGGTGATGAAGAGGTGTGTGTGTGTGTTTGTGTGTGTTCCTGGAGTGTGTGAGGGCATGCTGGAGCTGCCAGGCACTAATTATGCAGCTCTTTAACCACCAACCCACTCCTCTCTCCTCCTCTCCCTGCTGTTTTCTTGTCTTTATCTTGTCTTTACAGTCGTCCTCTCCATTTGGTTTGGATCTCTACCCTTTCATTCCCTTTACCCTGATATTTTTGGATCAGTGCTCCTTCATTTCTCTGCAATCTGTCCCTTTTTTTATCACATCTGTCAAGCCATTCGCTCGCCCTCTCTCCTGCTTGCTCCTTCACCTCTGACTGTCCTTTTGCTCGCTCAAACTCTCACTCAGTCACTTCCTCCTCCTCCTGGAGCAGATAAACTCTCCCTCTCTCTGGCTTCGTTCCTTTCTGTTTAAATGTCAGGCAATTTTCTGTCAACTGTGATTAACCTTGTTGCCTAATTTTCTTCTCAAGAGCGTTCATTGTCCTGCTTTCATGTTCTAGATTGTTCCAATGAACAGATGATCATATATGGAGACAACTTCCATATTCCACTGATGGGGGTGGAGCGTCCCATCACCGTGGAGTACAGGTCCATCGCTGTGGAGGCCAACCAGACATCGAGGTAGCGTCGGCACAGTTACACTGATATTTTAACCCCAGAGAATCTGTAATGACATTTTCGATTCACCGTGTACATGTGTTGAGACAACAGATCTGAAGGTTGCTACGAAAGGTTGAGAAAAGTCCATCCTCTTTGACTTTCAGACCAGCTACGATGGTGCTGACCTCTACAGGGAAATCCTTGGGTCCCTGTCAGGGTCGTATCAGCGTCGGTGAGCGCTACGTCACCCTCAGCGCTGTCACGGGTGAGGACGAGGGGAGCTACACCGTCAGGGACAACAAAGGTGTTATTCAAAGAAAAGTGTGTCTCAATGTCAAAGGTGAGAGTACAAATGAAGACGGATCATATGTATTTTTCTTCTCTCATGCTTGACTTGTTTTAAATGATCAGAACCTTCATTCAGGATGTTGTTGTTGTTGTTGTTATTGTGTCCCTCCCAGTTTCTATGCCCCTCCTGTCTGAGATAATGGTTTTTTAAAGACTGAACCGTGAATGTGCTCCAGCAGGTTAATGCATTTCACATGACCCACGGGCCTGGATGTTACAGAGCTGTGATGTATTTATCATATGTCCTCCCTTCTCCTTTGCCTGTGTGTGTGTGTGTGTGTTTAAGACCAGCAACACTTTATGACCCTGCCGTACGGTAAAAGACTGAAGATCAACCTGGTACTCAACAGCTCTTTGGTCCATGTCTACTACAGCCTCAATTCAGACTCAAACAAGACTCCCCATCTGCTGCTGGACAAGGGAAAATTTACAAGTGTAAATGAAGCTTCTTGTTTCTTTATCATCCCACCCCTTTTTTTGTATTTCAGACCATTGGGCCTCATTCACCAATATCTTGATGAATAAGTTTTTCTTAAATTCATTCTTAAGAAGGTTCTTACGAGGAAGTCGAAGTCAGATTCATGAAGCGTTCATAAAGTTTTCTTACACCTCCAAAATGTTCTCAGCTCTGTTATTGGATTGTTGAATCCCAATCCTTTGTAATTAAGAGCGCTTGCCAGTGGCTTCTCATTAGCATATGTAAATGCCTCACAAATGCCCATGAAAGGTCATGAGACTGCAGGGCCGTGTGCACACAGGAGTCACAGAATCTGAAGGGAAAGGTTGACAAGTGTTAGAATAAAAAATGTAAACACAGTGAAGCAGCCACAATGTAAGAAAACCATCAGTAATTCTGAAGGAGGAACAGCTACAGGAAGTGAACAACAAACCAGCTTCCAGTGATCCAGTGTAGTCGCACAGTTCAACTGTGACAGCATGTTATGGATTTTAGCTATTGCAACTTTTTAAAATGGATTTAATTTTCCACACAGCCAATGGAAAGTAGAGAAAATCTTATTAATAAATCCTTTATCGACTATATTCCTTTGAGGTTCAAGCGGTAGATTTGGTTTGGGAGTAAACACATGGTTATTCATCAGTGGAGAACAGAAGCACCTTCCCTACCATAATGCTTCCTCATCTGGGAAAAACTTTAATCTTAAATCTGGGGCCAAAATAAAAATCTGGGAGCTGGACAGACCTGTCCATAGCTGTCTGCAGAGGCTATGAACGCTGAGTGAATGAGGCCCATTATCTCTAAGCTGCTAAATAATTGCATTTTTTTAAGTGCCTGAACGTCAGCACATTTTATAGCTAATAAATGCTTCTAATAGTCATTTAACCCAGTGTGAGCCATTTTTATATCTGTGTGTTGTTTGTGTTAGTTTAGTGCTTTTTTTGTAGTTATTATGGGCAGTGTTTATGTTCTCTTCTTATCATTGGTGTTACATGTTTGGTGTTGTTATTATGATTAAATTTTTTTAAATTTATGTTTTCATTCTAGGCCCTAACAGAGCTGGGTCTCGAGGATCGTCTCACTTTAGACGGTTCAGTGATGTTTCTGGAAAAAGTCACCCATGCAGACGAAGGCGAGTTCAAAATTACGGACCTACGGGGAGTGATTGTGTCCCGCGTCCACCTGACAGTACAACGTAAGCATTGCATGGGGCTACTGGTTGAAAATTCAGAGTCTAAAGAACAGGGCTGTGTTGTGATAGCTGCTAGAGTATTGAAACAGGAAGCTAAAAATAAATGCTCCGTGGTTCAGAGATTTTAAGAATTTCTGCATGTCAGTGAAAGGTCAGTTGAATTATTTACCCTCCCACTCCTGTCCTTCTGTCACCTTTCCTACTATGTGTCTGTGTAGCCTACAAGCTGGAGACCCTGTATGTGGCCATCATTGCCCTGCTGGGCCTGCTGGTTTTCCTTCTGCTGGTTTGCCTGCTGTCCTGCCTGATCAAAGTGAAGAAGAGGGCCAAGAGGGCCGCTGCTCTGGAGAAGATCGCCCAGAACGCTGGCAAAGAGGAAGAGGGGGAGGCCTTCAGACAAGTCAGGAAACAAATTCATACAACATACATCTGGCAGTGTGATAATGTTGTGTATTCTGGTATAATGAATGGCGTGTGTATCCCTGTACATCTGACCAGGTGGTGAAGAACATCACTAAACTGAGTGAGGAATCCAAACATTCCCAGGCCGACAACACAGAGAAATCCCAGAGCACCGAGGTGGACATTAAAGTATGTAATATGTGATGTTTTCTCTTAACACTGAGTCACTGAGAGGTTTTAATAATGTGTAAATTTTTATGCTGTTTTCTGCGTTTAGACAGCTTATTCAGAACGATGCCTCTAAAGTCCTCACTAAGATCAAGAAAGTGGATCACATCAGTCCAGGTCTCAGATCTTTGCAGTGGCTTCTTGTTTGAAAGAGAATTGATTTTATATTATTGCTATTGGTTTATAAAGCACTGAATGGTTTAGGACCAAAATACAACTCTGATCTGCTATTACGTTATGATCCGTTCTGATCTCTCAGGTCTTCTGGGAAAAGGTCAAAACTAAACATGTAGAAGCAGCTTGCTTTCTCCCTTTAAGATCAATAAAGTATTCTGATCATGCACCACATATCCAGAAAAAAACTCCCAGAAAACCTGAGGTCTGCCCCAACTCTCAGTTCCTTTAAACCGAGGCTGATAACATTTCTGTTTGCCACTGCCTTTTACTGAGTTAAATTTGTTAAACCTTGCACTGCACTGTAGCTCCGCTGTGACTTTTATCTTCTTATTTTATTCAATTTTAGCTCATTATTATCCCTAAATTTATTTTACCAATTTAAACACCTACCTATATGCTCCCTTTATATTCCCATCTTTTGGGATTGCCTTGTTGAAAGATACAAGTTATATAACTCAGCTTACCTTGACTTGTTGTCTCCATGGACTCAGGGTCTGGAGGTGTCTTCTAAGGAAGTTGGGGTCGGTAACCTAGAGACCAGTGACTCTGGCGTTGGCTTTAACACCGCCCTTCCTCTGGACACTGACACTGATGCCGCGGATCAAATCCCTGACTCTGAAGCTGTAAGCATCTCTGTTGCCCCTGAACCCAAACCAAGTCCTCCATCTGCTGCTGAGTCCAAGCCAAGTGCTCCACCAGTTTTGGAAATTCAGCCCAGTCCAGTACCTGAAACTAAAGTCAGCCCAGCCCCTGAGACCAAGAAAACCCCTGATCAGCCCGTGGAAGTAAAGTTGGATGCACCCAAACCAGCAGATGTTAAACTTAGCCCAGCCCCGAGCCCTGAGCCCAAGGCTGGCCTAAGTCCAGCTGATCCAAAGCCTGCACCCAGTCCTAGCCCAGAGCCTAAGCCAGCTACTCCCAAAGCCACCACTCCAACACCTGAGAGCAAGAGCGCCCTAGCTCCAACACCTGAACCTCCAAAACCAACCACACCAGAACCTATTACCAACGGTACACCTGAGCCCGGGCTGGATTCCAAACCAAGCCCAGATCATGCTGATGTTATAGGAGGCTCGGCTCCAAAAGCAGTCCCCCCTAAAACCCCCGAAGTAGAGCTGAAATCTAGTGGTGCCGCACTGGAGGCCAGCAAAGATGTCAAAGTGGCTGAGGATTCAACCACTACCACCTGAGAACTGCCCCTGCCAAAACACAAAGGAAACCCCACAGATCTTCTCCATCTCCCACCACTGTAGACAATCGAACACCCCTCTACCAAATAATGAGGAAACCACTGCAGCCGGGGTGAGGACTTCGATTTGACATGTCTAACACCTGAACACAGTATTACCTTGATCATGGTATCTCACTTGTCTATAACTAACTTTGTGATTCAGAAAACACTTCACACAACAAACGTGGCTTTTGATTGTTAAACATTTTAGTTGTACACACCTTGCAGCCTTGTTTTTTGGTAATTTTGTAGTAAAACTGCCGAACTGCAAATTAAATCCTTTGCAGAGTTTACAACTAAAATGTTAACTCCACATAAGGTTTTTTCTAAAATATCCAGAAAGGTTTACAATGTTTCCTTAAGACGATGTACTGGGATCCATTATTTGGCCTTCACTAACCACAGTGTCCCGTGTAGATGCTTGGATGAAGCAGACAAAGGCATTAAATTCTCAGCTGGTGTTGAAGCTGCTATGACGTATGATGGCGCTGACATCATCAGAACAAAAATAACTTCTGATCGCACTGTTGATGTTTTGTACATAGCTGAAATTTAGATTTTGTTCACTTGTGCCAGAAACATCTGCAATTTTAGAAAAAAATAAAAAATTTAGCAACACTAATCACACAGAAAATATACTAATTATACTAACCCCTGCTATTTACAGTCTAGTTATTGAGATTGAGATTCCCAGTGGATATCTCAGATGATTAAAATGTGTTTTGCCCACTGATCCCTCACGTCCGGATCAGCCGCTTTACTTTCTTTGATCTGGATTTCCCGGCGGCTCGATAAAAATCCCAGAACTGTTACAGTTTAATACGAAGCTTGTGCCAGAAGAAGCTTCAGGCACTCAATAGGACCACCCTGTTCTTACTCTATGTTGGGCTTTCCAAAGACGAAATACTGAATCAAAGTAAGTTCAAATAGTTTGAACATGTTTCTTTTGTTGCATATTTCCTAGTTTGCTTTTATTCTATTATTTTGTTTACTCTGTTTACTTTGTTTCCTCACCTGTTTCTTCTTTCTCTCCCTCTTTCTGTTTTTATTTGCTGGTGTCATTTGTAATTACTTAAATACATGGCCTTTTGACAGAAATTAGGATATGGACTTAGAATTTATTTTTTATTCAAGCTAGATATATTAGGTAGTAGGCTTTACTGACAAATGACAGACAGTTGTTCTTGTGTCTTTAACCTTGCAAATTTGCATCATTGCTGGCTCCTACAGTATGAGGCCTTTACCATTGCCATCACACTGTCCATCCAGAGCTGGTCTGAGTGAGATTTGAGATTTGTGGATGTCCACTCAACACAATCAAATCTCAGTTGAAACTTCTTGTAAAGTACAGAGGAGGGGTGCAGATACATTTTCATGTGGCAAAATGCATGTCTCTACCTCACATTTTAACTGACCACTGGCAAACCAAGGACAGTTCAGGTCTGATGCACTGAAATCAACTAAAAGCATTTTGGAATTTTAAGAGAAGCACAAAAAAAGACAGCCATAAAAATTCAATCACAAGATTAGAGAAACAGAAAAATTATAAGTAGATCTATCTGAGATCAATCATCTTAGCTTTCCTGACAATAGATTTTACTTATGATTAAATTCAAAATTAGATATTTGTGCCAGCATCTTAAAAAGCCATAAGACAAGATAGATTTAGATGTCAGATTTGACACTGAAGTCAACATGATATATAAAGCAAAATTACAAAAAAACTTCAATCAAGGTGCCTCGATGTTATTAAATGGATTAACAGCATCAGTTAGTTACACATGGTTAATGATATTCTAATATAAAATGTCTGAATAACGTTGTGTATGATCATTTCCAGCCTGGATTTACAAAGGACCCACAAACCCATTAGGCAATACTGACAACGCTCTTTATACAGACTCACAGAAACCACAAACTCCAGCTCTGTAAATATTGCATGTGTATGCAAGTTTAACCCCCTTATGGCTGAATGTTTTTAGTGTATAGAACAGTTGTTGTATTATACTTAATAATATAAAAGAAAACTAATTAAAATTTCTCACCAACTTTAAATCTAATATATAAATATATATACACATACTATATACTATATACACTAATATCCACTAATGTCTTGAACTGATTTAACAACCAAATACTGTAAAAATCCATCAGTTATCTACTATTATGGCCATTCCAGTTGGATGATACTCACAGCCTACTGTATCCCTCACAGTATTTACATGTTGTATTAAAATGTTTAACCACTGTCACCCAAAGCATCGACTGCAGCATGTTCTGAATGACAGGCATTTATTGTCCAGAAGTTGTGTGACCAGAAAAGTGTTGTTTTAATGTTGCCATTATTGTGTGTTGGAGGTTTGTGTGCCTCTGATGTATCTGTGAGTGTGAGTGATTGTGTGCTGGATGTGCCTCTGCACAGGCAGTTTGTACAGAATGAAACCAGTGTACTTTATGTGTTCCTCTCCATCCTTTGTGAGTATGGTATCCATGTGCCTGCTTAAATCGTCTTGCAATATGAAGAAATCAAGTGCTGTGTTCAAGTCCTGAGTGTGAATGTGTTTAAAGCCGCAACAAATTGTAAAAGATATTGATATTTGAGTGACTCTTGTCTTCGTTTTAGTGCCTAAAATGTATATTGGATAGTTGGCCTGTATTCTGTCACTAGCCACTTCCTATTGGCACCTTTTTCTTATTAAGTAGGGTGAACACAGCTCGCACACCTGATTGAACAAAGTGATACCACTGACTGGCCTACGATGTGATAATGTGAATAATTACAGAGGATGTAACTGATGTAAAGGATCTTGACTTACAGTATACTATAAATAGCATACAGACAGCTGAGTGCGCTTCATTTGTAAGTGAGGGTGTCATTAATCAAGTCTGTGGCACAGTTCGGAGTATGCGAGTGGAGTCATGATAGCGGCAGATGAATGGCAAAGCTTTGTGTGGGTACCCCTCTGGGTTATGTTGTGGTAAGCATTTGATGAGAGACAGCTAAATCAGCATTTCCATGCACCACCACTATTGTATTTTGTCAGTAATTGTAATACCAAGCCACTCAGAGCGAGTAAGGATGTGAGGGGGGCAGATAGTAATAGTGAGCGTTGGGCAGGACGAGCCTTTGTTTTACACATTACCAGCATCTCAAAGAAGGCTCAGTCTAGTGGGATCAGAGTTATTACATCTAACTGAGAGAGAGTCTGGATTCGTACCCTGATAAGCCACTAATAGAAGCCTCTACTGTTAATGCCACTGGTACTCCTTGCACTATGTGAGTTGTCTCTGCCCTCTCTGATTAGTGCTGCTGTTCTGGCTGGTTGTGGTGTGATGTCCCACATGGTCTCTCTGTACTCCCTTTTTGCACAAAACTTCACACAGATGTTTTGTAAAGACAGTTGTTTTTTTTCTTTATTTCATGTCTAAAGGAATACTAAGAATAAACAAAACATTATGACATTCGCTGTCTCGTCGTCTTAGTCTCCACCTCTCTGAGTAACAAACTTGCAGAAGGGCAGTTCAGTCACAAAGCTGTCCTTTCCATGTCAGTCACTCAATGTCAACCATTATTTGTTCTGATTGTCATGCGCCACTTTCTCACGACACGTCCCACTAATCCCACTGCCTTGTTTTGAGTTTCCCTAACCTCGCCAGGACACATCATAGCAAAGCAGGCATGGCAGAGATATTTATAAAACAGGCCAAAGGTAACGTCGTAAGGCTGTTCACACCTGCTACAGACCCTGAAGCTCCAGGATGGCGGCAAATCACAACCTTCCCCCATCATCGCAACAGAAAATTATTTTTGGTCACAGTGAAAAAGAGCTGGGAGTTTATATCACCTTAGGGGTTCAACTGATGGTTGTTTTTTGATATTAAATAATTTGTTTATTTCCTTTGATTCATTCTAAAGTTTTTTTCCTGATGTCCAAGGTAACATCTTCAAAGGCTTTGTTTTGTCAAAACCACAAAGACATTCACTTTATTTTCACATAAGAAGAACATTTTAAAATGAAAGTAGAACAGACAAATATTTCAATTGGAGAGACTGAAACCAGCAAATGTTTGGCATTGTTGGCTTGAAAAAATTAACCGATCATCAAAATAACCACTGATTAAGTCTACTAACATAAAATTAGTAATTTGTATTGAAAATATATTCAAATGAGAAAGAGAAGCTTTTTACAAAGATGGGTTAAAGATCTTAATTGGTGCTATGTTGTTTCCATCATCACTGTCACATGGGTTGTAGAAGGGGAACAGAGGAACCACGACAGTTTCCATGGAGAAAGTGTAGATTGGCGCCATGGTAACAGCATTATAGAAAGTCAGCTCCTCCTTCTCACAGTCTAAGAAGACGCCGATGCGGACAAGGCGGAGAGACACATTGACCTTAGTGGGGTTTGGGTCAGTGCAGGCCAGGACAGCTCCGCCCTTCAGGGCCAGCGTCCAGATGCCACTCGAGGTGCCTGTAGCCGCCATCTCCCCTCTTGCGACGTCTTCTCGTGCCACACCCAACCTCCATGCTGTCTTGCCGCCAACCTCCACCTCCCAGTAATGTCTGCCTGTTGTGAAGCCCTGATGGCCCAATACACAGTAGTAATAGTGAAACCGGCGTGGATTGGCCTGGCAATCTTTGGTGTCTTTGTCCTCGTCAAACCAAACCGAAGTGCAGGCCTTTGACAGGGACAGATTAGGGTGGGCTGTTTCAGGGTCAAAGGTCACTGCCGTAATATCTACAGGCAGAAAGAGATTGAATCCAGTGAGTTTTTTTGTTGATGTGCATGTGTTGTATCAAATGACAGTCACAAACATACTTGGGTAGAGGCAACTTTTCATGTGCTTCCATATCCTGTACTGGATGGGTCCCACAAACTGGCCGGAGCGAACCTCTGTGTCCACCTCAGCTGGAAGGACAAAGCTGACCTGAGACCTGCTTGGACAAAGTGGGAGGAGGGAAGGACTGAATGATGGATGATACAATGACAATCTGCAGAGCACCACGGCAAGCAATATGAAGAGAGATGCCAAGCATGCACAAGATTAATGAGTTGGTGAAATCAGAATCAGAAAACTTTATTGATCCCTGAGGGGAAACTGGGTCAGTTGCAGTCTGTCGCTTTAGAGAAAAATTGAGGAGAATTAGGTAAAAATACAAAAAAATCTAATCAATTTAATAAGGATAAAGTTTTCAATATGGAAAATTAGAGAAAATAAAAGAATTAGTTTGATAAAACCACACTCTATGAAACCTGCCTTTTTATGAGATCTTGAATTTCCTGCAAAGAGAGAAACATTTTATGATTCGGGTGTAATTAGTTAAAATAAATACAGAGCTTTTTATTATCACAGACAGCTTCCTTCCTGTTTGCTGAGCACAGCATGGACTGCCTTCTGTCCTTACACTTTTAATGAGAAATTGATTTTGACTTGCAAAACCCGGCAAGTCGACTGTTTAGTCAATCAATGTCTATAATTGATTAAATAAGTGCCAATGAGGTGCTGCAGAACGGCTAACAAAATTACAATGCAGCTCTGCAATTGGCTCCTTTTGATGTAAACCCGCAGTGTCACATGATTTCCCAGCAGCTCTAAGTTTGAAAGGGATCGAACAGGATGAACATTTTTAGATTGTCATCTTTGGAAATCACAAACAAGGTGAGTTTGTCTGAGGGCAGAGCACGGTGATCCTGGACACCCTGCTGTTCATCACCCACACATGAGGGCGACTTAAGTCCAAATTTACATCCTCCCATCAGCACACCACAGCTTTGATGAGTTATACAACTTTCAATGTTAAACAGTATGCTGTATCTGTATGTGCTTCCCCTCTTTGTCAGTGAAAATGCTTCCTCACTTTGAGCAGCTTGGGACTGTCCTCCTCGGTCAGTTTGCTGTTGAGCACTGCGATGGCATTCTCCAGATCTTTCCCTTGTTGTACTATTTTCTTCTCCCTCTCCTTCAGCAGCTTCAGTTGTTTCTGCCTCTCCCTCCTCAGTCGCTCCAGGTCCCTGTCCTCCTCCTCGTCCAGGAAGCGATGGAGGTTCTGAAACTCGGCTCTGATTTCTCGCTCCAGGTCATCAAACCTATTCTGAAGGGGAGAAAATAGAAAGATAGTGATTCGGTGTGCCAAGCCAAATGGTTTGACATATGACAGCGTGGATGATCACAAATGGGCTTTAACAGAATGGCACATGTTCATTTAGTTTGTTAAACTGGAACTAGTGTGCATAAAAACAATGTTTCTTCACAGATATTTGAAAGAGATAAGAATTAATAATGCAGCAACAGCACCTCTACTTCCACTGATTCTATGTATGTCTCTCTCTCTTCTTCTCTGCATTCGTCTACCTCATGCTTGATTCTTTTAATAGCCTGGATAAGCTTTTCCTGCAACACACACACACAGAAAGAGACAGAAAAGTGAAGAACACACGCACAGGAAACACAAATGTTACTGATTTAATATCTAGCAAACAGAGCTTTTTTCTTTGCTTACGAAATATTAACTATAAGATAAATATGGGTTCAAATGTTTCTCGTGTCAGCGGCTCTAAATACAGCAGCAGGTGAAAACCATAAAACATGAAGCTTACCTTGTGATCACAGAGGAGGCTCTTATTGCAGTTGTTGTTGGTGTCTTTGGTGTGGTTTTGGTACATTCCAGTTCTCTGCATATAGGATAAAACAGCAGCAGGAGTTAGAAGGAGACAAAGACAAAGTGAAGGACACCAAAACACATAAATACAGGGAGAGAGAAAGGAGGAAAACACACATTCCAGCACAATGAAAACAACAGTCAGATACGATCAGACTAATAGAGCAATAAGGACATACATCCAAGCAGAAAATTAACAAGAGAAAATGTATTGACAAGCACAGATCAGTAGCCACAGCTTGACTTGAGAATATATAGATCCATTAAAAGTAGGGGAGGAAAAGGGGGGTGGGTAAGAGGCAGATGACTGGAGCTGCCAGGAGGGCTTGCTGGCTGGCTGGAAGGTTGGCAGCAGCGATTTATGGCGGCAGACACAGAAGAGTCTATTTCTGTCTGCCAGTGTCTTTGGAAACAACGAGAGAGGCAGCCAGTCACTCAGATATTGTGTTTCATATCGGCAGTTGTTTTGCCTGGAAGGCAGACAATGCGTGTTTATTTTTGCAAGGTGGCTCTCCAATGTCTGCAGGGTGAGAGGATACAGCTGCAACTATGAGCTATTACAGTGCTTACTTTGGAAGCTGCATTAAAGGATGCTGTTTCTCTGTCTGTGCCCTGCTGCGTTTCATGTTGTCTGAGGAGGGGGCACTCTCTCTAAATGTAACGTCAGCATTTTCCTGCCCTTCTGAGGAGTACTGCCTGTATCCCAGTGCAAAGCTTCTCTTTTTTAATCTGCCTTTGGTCTGTCCACTTATCTAAACTTTTTATATCCACACCCCAGCCCCCACCCTCACCCCCACGCACAGGGAGGTCTAGCTATGGGGTATGGGTATGTGCACTGAAGCAGCATCTCTGCAAATGTTCTTCATCTATAATTCATGGTGCTAGGTCCTGGTAAGTGACTGTGCTGAGCTAAGGTTGAGCAGCAAACGCAGTGCACTACAGTATGCGGCAGGTAGAGGGGACACCGACAGGATGATTAAAAAAAACATCAAATCTTGCTGCATGAAGTCATGAAAGAATCTCTGTATTGAGAATCAATGTAGTTGTAAATCATCATTGCCAACAAAATTTAATATTGTGAACTTTTTGTTTTAGCTTAATTTATCAGAAACAGAGAAATACAGCTGCTGGATGAGTACATAGCCATAGTAAACAGAGGTACTAAATAATAATCTAAATTCTAATGTGTTAAATCATACAAAAAGAAAACAAAATGATGACACTGAAATATTTAGATATATAGATGGGCCTTTTTCTGTCTGTATTTATGTTGATGTTGATGAAAACAAATCCACCCACCACGACGCATAACAGTCACTGAATATGGAGCCAGAGCCCAGAGCCACAGTCCAGGTGGTGGCGGTATTGCACCATAACGTTGTTTGAAAATCGCCATCAAACCACGAAGAAGAAGACGTCGACGCATGAAAGCGACGTCACGAACGTAAACAAAAGCATGTCGCACAGGCAAACTCAAGCAAGAGGTATCTGTGTTTTTAAGGACAAAAGTAGCTTTGGAATTGATAAAAATCACGTTTGCATATTTGAAGTAAATGTTTGTTTAGGTTTTCAGCGGCACGTGAGACCCACAGTGTTGTAGCTTGAACAAGCTAGCTATGTGAGCCAACATTTCTAAGTAGTTTAGCTAGCCGAGCATACGGTACACATCGTAGTAAAGTTCTGTCATTTCAAAGACATTAAACGACTTTTAGTGTAGATGTACAACTACTACTCTTAGCAGACGGTATATTTAATTGTTTTTTTTTCATTTATGTTTCAGAAATGAACGGTCAGGCAGACATCGAAGTTGACTACAAGCGTAAATACAAAAACCTCAAACGAAAATTGAAATTCCTTGTTTACGTGAGTATTTTTGTTGTGTTCATTTTGAGCAGTGGGGTTTTAATGCTTCAAATATACATTCATATCTTCTTAGTTGTGCTGACCTCGCTTATTTTCTTCTCCAGGAGCAGGAATGTTTCCAGGAGGAACTGAGAAGAGCACAGAGGAAACTTCTTAAGGTTTCCAGAGACAAAAGGTGAGTTTGTGTCTTAGAAACGTGTGGATGCAACAAATGATGATGATAATAGTAGTGATAATAATAATAAAGTAATTTATTTCTTTCCTAGCTTTCTTTTGGACAGATTGCTGCAGTATGAGAGGGTAGATGAAGACTCCTCAGGTAGTTACAAAACATCATGCCATCAAGAATTAAAAGATGATGCATTACGTGTTGCAGCAGGTGTTGTATCTACTGTGCAGCTGGATCCGGGTTTTTTTTTTCTGTTTTAGATTCAGATGCAACAGTTTCTTCAGAAAACAGTGAAGTGGAAGGACCCAGGGAGAGGGAAAGAGAACGAGATGGAGTAAAGAAGTAAGTTGGATATTTAAATAAATAGATCCAAAATTAGATCATCTGCCTAGTGTTAAACAATCTGTAACCTCTCCGCATTCACCACATTCACTGGTTTTACCTTCATGGATTATTAAATTACCTGGTGGCATACACGTAGATTGTGCTCTGAAAAGGGCTTACTGTACTAAAAACAATAATCCTAGTTATAATGTGTATCTAAGGGCTGTTGGTATTGTATTTTTCAAAGTATTGTAGCCTAGTGTTTAAAAACTAAATAAATTTTGAAGTGGCTTTAATGGGGACTGTCATCTTAAAGCAAATAAGCTTGTTAGGGTGGTACAGTAAATCATTTTGGGATCTCTTGCTGTTAAACTCAGCACATTTGTATTTCTTTAAAACTTTCATGGTGTCTTTGTAGGCGAAAAAGTAGTCCTGGGGCGTGCCTTCCTTCATCATCATCATCTCCCCATCTCTCTCTGCTATCACGTCCTGGTGTAAATCCTCTGCAATCGTCCAGCTCTGGACCCTACCTCAACACTGTGAGTTTCCACCTTCGCTTCTTATGTCTTACAGCAACCAGCAACAGTAACATTGCTGCCATTGTCATCTTCTCATCAGCAAACATTATCCCTGTTTTAATTTAGCGTTATTTGATTGTTTTATCTTTTTATTCATAAGTCTCTTTTTATCTCTTTTGTTTTTTGTTTGAGATTGATAATGGCTTCACTGTCTTTGTATTGTTCATTCTTGTGTGTATTTTTTTTGTGTTTTTGTGTGTCTGTCTTGTAAACTGCCTATGACTGTGTGCATGCGTGTTCATGTGGTCATTTGGCAATTTGGGGCCTGTGTGTGTGTTGGGCAGATGCCCTTCCCACCAGAGTATTTGGCTCCCCCAGCTGAACGAATGAAGAAAGAGAGAAAAACAAAGACGTCTAAAAACAAGAAAGAGACTTCGGGGAAGGTGAGAGAGGAAGAAGGAAAGTGAGATGTTCATAGACTGATAATGATAACGAAGCAAGATACACTCTGTAATTCTTACAATCTGTACATTGAATGTGCCCGTTATAGTTTATGGCACAATCAGCCATTTGCACATGGTTATATTTTGGTCAGTGTATAAGCATAAATATAAGAAAGTGAAAAGTGTGTGTTTTTATGTTCTCTCTAAAGAGTCCAAAATCTCAATATAGAAAATTCATTCCCGCAGGCTTTGTTAAGTTTAGCACAATACTCAAGTGTACACCTGTACCTGTCTGTAAGTTCATATACATGCTGCATGCTTTGTCCTGATTTACTCTGTGCATCTGTGATGTAGCCATCCATCCGCACTCCTTGGTTCCTCTTCATATGTTCATCACATGCAGTGTTATTCCTAACATATTTGCTTTATTCATTTTGATCTCTTCAGGTTGTTGCTCCAATGGCGGCTAATTACCCATCAGCCCCTGCAGCTTCTGCTACAGCCAGCGGCCACTTCAGCTGGGTTCCCAGACAGATGCTTAGTGGAGATGCAGCTGAAGAGGAGGGTGAGAGTGATGGAGACAGCGACAGAGGAGATGAAGACAGAGGGGAGGGAGATGAGGCTGAACTCGTCATAGACATTCCTAATGAGTGACCCTGAGTGTGTGTGTTTGGATGTATTTAAAAGTAGATAAAGGTGTACATCTGTGCAACAGACCTCAGCTGAATGTGTGTGTTTCTGTATTGAGCAGCACATTCCACATTTTTTTATAGGAGAGCCAAGCTCCCCCCTGTGGACTGAAGCTTAACTACAGTATCACTGTACAAACAATCTCCCAAGAAGTGTGTTGTTTAAATATTATGTTACATGATTAATCTGTGACAAAGGTAGAGTTTTCAAACCAACACCACTGGGGTGATTGGAAACTTTACTTCAGCAGTTTCAAGGTGCCTGCTGATATTTTTTTCTAAATTTTGTTGTATATTGTTTAACCATCATCTCAAACTAAAATTATTAAACTGTGATGCAGATATCTTGATCTTTCAAATATTTGAGTTTGATTTACTTGTTACATTTGGATGCCTGACATTTGTAAAGTATGCTGATATAACTGTCAACATTTTTTTTTTCATTACTAGATCTCTATTTCCAGTTCATACTGTTGTTATTTGAGCTGACTAAAGGTTTTTATTTCAAAGTTAAATTATGTGTGTCACGATTTATTCACAGATGCCACTTGGAAAATTTTACCTAAAAAAAAAAAAAAGCCTCCTCTAGTTGTTGTGTGTTTGATCAGACATATTTCTCATTGGACCTTCATAGCTGTTTAAGAAGCTGTGAAAGTGTTAAACACCAATCTTGTAGTATGTCCTGATGCCCCACCCTTAACATCACACCCTAAAACTCTCATTCCAGAGCTACAGTCAGCCCCTGAAATATGCTGTAGTCTCTTTAAAAACATTCTATTGTATTCTGTTTGACGGCTTAAATGTTCACCAAGTCCAACAAGAATACCTTGTGTAAACTTCATCTCCATGTTGGTTACTGCACATGGTTTACTTTGCTTGCTTGACCTCTCTGCACAGGAATCCTGATAGCAGTCTTGACAGAAGCCCAGGGGTACATTTGGCTCATGTTTGCCATAACTCTTCAGCAATGTGAAGGCAGCCTGGCAGGATTCCTGCCTCTTCTTGATGTCAAAAAGAGGGCTAGATATTTTTTGTGTTTACTCTTACACAGAGATTAGTTATAGGTCATGAAAGTACGTGCATTTCACTACTTTTGATACATAATGATTTTGGAAAGAACAGCCAGTGCTAATGTCATGTCTCAACAGGCATGTTTCTAATATTTAAGAAGGTGAGCTGCAGTCTGGAAGCCATGAAAGGGAGTGTGGAGGTTAGATTTCAAGAATGGCTGCACTCTGGGTGAGACAATGACCCGTGAATCTGACGTTGTCAGGATTAAGCTTTAATGAGGATTTCATGGGCAGACCTTGTTAAATTTAGAGCTCTGTTGGTTTCAGTTAACCAGAGTTTTAGGTGAGAAGTTCTGCTTTATTTGGAAGCAATTCAAAAGAACTGTTTGACTTCTTACAATGTCAGCACTTTAATAATAAACAGCATAGGTTTGTCAGCCTCCCTGCACAACTACAATTGTTTGGGAATGCAGACTTACAGGTAATTGACAACTTTTAATGGGTGTGTGCTTGCCTTGTGTACCTAACAGCAGTGGGAGTTAAAGGTGTAACCATAGAGTATCAGAGGGAGGGGTGAAGTGGAGGTACAGCCAGAGGGAGAGTCATAGAGGGTGGATCTCACAGAGGGGGCGAGGCTGTCAGTGAAAGGGAAATGAAGGAGTAAGCAAGATTGTGCCTGCAAACACAGATTCACCCTCTCAGAGTACAGCTGACATTAAAAGAAGACAAATGGTTGCAGACTAACTGGAGGACGAGACAAGGAGCGAGTGAGAAAAACAACAAGGCATCAGCAGCCACCTTATCTTTTCCATCTATATACGGAAACCACTGGATAATTTATAAGCCTCTCCCTCTGTGTGAGTGAGTGTGTGTGTGTGTGTGTGAGAGAGAGAGAGAGAGAGGGGGGATTTGCTGAGCTCACCACCACCATGCTGTGTCCTGCTGCTGTCAGTGCAGCTGCTGCGGCTGTCTGGCTGCTGGCAGTGCTGGGCCCAGGCCTGTCTCTTCCAGCTGAGGACAACTCAGAGCCAGGCTTCACCCTCTGCAGCCACTGCTTCTACAGACAGACGCCTCCTCAGGGAGCCTCTGCAGGGCTGCTGCTGCGCCCACTCTGCCACAGACTGCCCGGGGGACAGGCGTTTGCCACTCTGTCCAAAGCGAACTGTGACACAGCTGTCTACTCTGCCTTCCATCTCAGTCATGGATGGACAGAGAGAGAGGGAGAGGAGGGGGAAGAGCTTGTGGTAAGGACACATCTATCACATTGTTTAATGTAGTAACATCTGGTTTTGAATGGTGGAATGAGCTACTGTACAGGATCATCAATGGAAGTTTCAGCATGCAAACACAAAAGCAGTGGTTGAAATTAAGAACATTATTTAAGTGCTGTAATAAGTGTGATATTGAAGTACTTGATGTTACTTTTCTACTTCTTCACTTAATTTAAGATGGAAATATTAGCACTTTTTTAATCAAAAAACTTTAGATTTTTAATAAAAAAAAACCCATACAAGTTTAAATAGACTTGGATGTCTTGGATTGTGTTTGCAAGAAATCAGTGTAATGTGTCAATATTTACCAGGTCCAATGAAGAGTCATGTCCCCTTTAAACAATTTCAAAGGCCCAGAGAGACGCTATTATCCCATGTTATACAAAAAAAGCACAACTTAAACACTTCTGAAGAAGAACTTTGCTTTTTTTTAACCTCTGTCAATAACTTGTTGGTTTGGAACCACTGAACCAAAACTCTAACTGTACATTAATGAGTTTAACAAGCCTAGAGACAAGTAAAGTTACACTTATTGGTCTTTGCATCTGTAGAAAACTCAAATGTTATAACGTATATTTCATACATTCCTTCATGCATTCTTAACTTTCATATTGCACTTACTGTGTAGGACCTTGAATGCAGATATAATTCAGTGTTTGACCTGAGTACTTCTTCCATCATTACAGTTACATACAGTCATCTATTATTTTTTTACCCTGCATTTGAAAAACATACAGAAAATATAAACACATTTGTAAGTGTCCAATATGTCCAAAAGCTTTATTATTTTTGAAAAAGTTACTTTTACTAAACTGTAAACAGGGATGCTACATTTCACATTGTTCAGTTTTTTCAATCTTCTGAATATTAGAAAATGTATCAAAATGTACTGATTTATATGTGAAACCACTGATTTGAGTATCAGCATTTTAACTGTATCATAATAAGTGTACAGTTTCACAGAGTTGTGTGCACTCGTGCATAAATGGTTGAGTTTTTATTATTTCTTTTGGCAGACAGAGGAAGGCGAAGACAAGATAAAAGTAGCAGTGCCAGCTCTTCTCAGAGGAGGCGGGGATCCATCTCAACCTGTCTCGCCCACAGACTCCCCTCAACAACACTGGGACTCAACAGTCACAACTCTAGTCCAGTCAAGCATTACTCCCGAGTGCAGCACTTTAGGGGGTGATCTCTACATCCTGACTGGGGCTGGAGGACTCGGGGCTGCTGAGGATGGAGACGAGGACTGTCAGAAAAAGCCGCTGTGGTCTGCAGTGTGCTGCGCTGTCCCAGAGGGAAAGACTGGCTTCAGTGTGGGGTTAATCAGAGAGGACGGGGAAAGGGAGAGACAAGTGAGCATAAAGGAGCTGGAAGAGATGCTTGAAATGACAGAGCTGTTTTCTGAAGGTTGTGACGGAGCAGATGTGGAGGCTGTCGGTGTCAGAGTGGGTCTTCAAAGTGAGGAGCCTCCTGAAAATATAGAACAGATAGACGCAGATGCTGCTGGTGAAGAGACAGGTGACACAGCTGTGGATTCAGATACTACCAGACAAGATACAAATGAAGACATAAACGAAAGCAGGGAGGATTCGATAACTCAGGAACAGGTGGCTGGTGTCGATGCTCAGGCAGAGAAAGCTGATGTTGCTGAAGTCACACAAGAAACGTCAGCAGATGCAGCGACTTCTGAGAGCAGCAGTGACAAACAGGGCGATCGTGTGACACAATCAGAGGGTGTCAGGTCAGAGTCTCCCGAGTCCTCAGATGATGATGAAACTGTTGATGAACAGACGACAGAAACAAGCTCCAACAGCACTCTGCTCTACATCCTTTCCACCACCTTGTCCATCCTCAAGGCTCCACTGCGTCCCGTGTTCTCTACAATCACACAATTACCTGGACAGGTGATGCAATGCCACCATTTAAAGCCAAGTTTATTTTATTTAAACCTGAAGCGTGTTCTTCACCAATTTAGCATCACATCACTATAAAGTTCATAGGATAGATCTAAAAAGTGAATTTTGGAAAATGGTGCATCACAGACACAGATGTTCTGACTTTGTTTTGATACCAACCCTTAGATAAACTACACCAACATTTCTCATAATGTAGCACCACAGTCTTTTATGAAACTAGTTTCCAAAAAGCAAGAGAAGACAGTCACACAACGTTGTAGAATAAACATTTCTGATCATTTTGTGTTGTTGCATTTAAGCCCAGATAAAAAAAGAATCTTCTTGAAAACCGTGAGATATTTAGTGTTGTTACATTTCAACATGTTCTAGTTCAAAGTACTTATTAAATCTCCTCATTCCAGTTTGTTCCTCCCATAGACTGGAATGAGGTGTGGCCATGAGGTGGTGTTAACTTTGGGTTCACTGCATTGCCTCAGGTCTTTCTATCATTTTGTTATTTGCATATTTTTAATCTAATGTAAACGTTCTGGTCTCATCTTGATTCAGGTGTCGTACGTTCTTCAGGAAGATCTTGGAGTGCTTTCTGCCCTGCCTGGAGAGACCTACTCCCTGTTACACCTCTTGACCTCTGACCTCCTGTCCGGGATCAGGTCTGCAGCAGATACGGCGCTAGGTATTGGGGAGTCCTCCTTTTCCAACATTTACCACTGCACCTCCTCCATGGTGGGAGAGCTCCTGAACAGCTGCTATACTGGGGTCACTGGCATTGGCACCCTGGCTGGAGACACAGTGGGAATATTTGGAGATGTCTTGGATAATACTTGGTGGGTGACCAAGTTCTTTGGAGGGCGGCTGTGGGAACAGAGTGAGGGTTATGTAGGAACAGTAGTTTCGGAGATGGGCGGTCAAGCACAAACTGTAGCTGGGGGCTCAGGAAGGCTGGTGTGGAGAGTTGGTAAGGGAATCTG
>OOFC01006707.1:50496-99998 GCA_900323345.1 Pseudochromis fuscus
GTGGGGGTGGTGGATGTGATATTTGGTGCAATAAAAGGGGCCTTTGGGGAGGAGTCAGAATGAAGTATGACAGGGACCGGACAATGCTGTTGATAAACTTTTATTTCTCCAGTTTTGGTTTGTAAATTTCTTTATATTGGAGTTAGAAGAAAAACTATTTGAAGATGATGTCATTTGATATGCCTTAGTTATTTTAGAAGGATTGCCGGATGTTTTTAAATGAAATGTAGTAAATTTCAAATGTCTTACACGCTAGGTCTTACACTTCACTGTGGAAAGCTGGACATCCAAATAATCTGCTGTATTTGAGTGCTGACCCAACTGTGATTAAAAAAATACTGTGCACACTGTGCTTTTGGATGTACTTGCTCAAGTCAGTTCATGTATAATAACTGCTGCATCTGTGCATTTGAATAAAGAGAATGTTGGCTTATCATTGTAACATTTGTGTATTCGTGTTATTAAAATATTTCTCAGATCTAGTTGTAGGATCGATGTTATGCTTTATTGAGTGCTTCCATTATCCAACTTTATATTTCTACTCTACTCATTTCAGAAGGATGTATTTCTCACTCCACTGAATTTTTTTAGTAGCATTGTTACGACTGCCTTGTTTATTGGGACATTTTTTTTATTAGTCATTTTACACCAGCAGTTTATAAATTGTGATGTATTTTTAAAGATTGTTAAACTTCCAAAAAGTATAACATAATTTAAATTAGCTCCAGTCCAACTGGCTACAACAGTTAAATGCTACCAGTCTGTATCACAAATACTGATTTAAGCACATTTTACTTATAAAATTCATGCAATGTTTAAACTTACATTCAAGGAGGATTTTTATTTAATTTTTAGAATTAGATATATTTTTAAAATATTTATTTGTCAACAATAATTTATTTTTGCTATTTAATTTTTTTTGTAAGATCTTGGCTTTAACAAAGTTAACATGTTCATGCATTACATGTAAGTAGTTTGTGAATTATGAGAAATTATTATATACTATCTACTAAACTTGCATAATCAAAGAAGTAGAAGTAGGTACAATATTCTTCTTCTTTTTCTTCTTCTTATCTTGTTATTTTACAGAATCCCTAAAAGGACATGATTTAAAAACATTTTTATTTTGGTTCATTTCAGTAGTTTTCTAGAGATTTTTCTTGTTATCTCGAGAAAACAAATTTTGCTTTTTTGTCAAGTTTATGGGATACTTTTTTTGAAATATTAACCAATTATTATTTATCAATTTGTTATTTCGAGAAAACGAGATAAATTACCCTTCATTTTCTCGATTCTTTATTATAATTATTATGATGTTATTATTATACTAAATTATCCTATAAATAAAATTTGCTTTCTCGAGCTAATGAGAAAACGCCTGGAGACGAGATCTCTAGAAAATCACAGAAATGAACTCATCACGGCAAAACGGAGAGAATAAAATGTATTTAAATTTGTCCTTGTAGATCTTCCGTAGTTATTGTGATAGTATTGCATGTAGATCGTTATTATTAAGTACTTTTATTTAGTTGTATTGTTAATCTAAATGCTAATCTGGATGTTGCTGACATTCCTTTAAATAATGTTGATATATTATCATAAAAAAGTACTAATTCTGTCGGACGGAGGTAGCGGTTGAAACCCCGGAACGCGTTGCTGTTGCATCAGACGGCGCATGCGCAGCGGCGGAAAGCTCATGTGGATTTCTGTGTGTGCTAGCTGGGTTGACGTCTCGTTGTTTTTCATTCAAAGGTATGTGTAACTTGCTGCAGAAACTTCCATTAACAAGCCGCGTGTTTCTTTAAACGCTGACTTTCGAGCGAGTTTAAAACAGTGACAGCGTACGTAAAGCCAGGTCAAACCCACCGGGTTGCTACAAATACTCTAGTTTTACTTTTGACTGATTAGCTTAAGCTAACTAGCCCGTTCAGCGTGACTTTTCGTCAGTGTTTGACAGGTGGCACAGATAAGCTTTGCAGAAACTGAAGCGGAGCTAACACGATAATATAACTACCGTATCTTTAAAAGACGATCTTGGCCAATGTAACCTAATTAAAATAACTTTCTTAAATAGGTTTAAACCAGTTTGTTTACAAAGCTTGTTACTCTGCTTAACGTTGCCACAAATGCCAACAAGTTTGAGTCAAAAGTGGCACTGCAGAAACCCTCAGTCCACCATTGTCATTGTCTGGCAGATAGATAACTGCTTGTTTTTAAGTCAAAGCGTGTTCGCTATGTTCACTATTCCTGTGTGTTCACTTTGTATACTATTCCTGTGTTTTCACCAGAGATGGCCACTCTATACGTGTCCCCTCACCCCGATGACTTCAGGAGCATTCTGGCTCTCATAGCTACAGAGTTTGTCACATCCTCTCGCCCACGGATCATCACAGAAGACCCTCCTGCATCCCTGAATGCCCGCTCTAGACCAACCCTGGTGCTGGGCACTGGGGAAGGTGACTCTGTCCTGAGTGGGGCCAGCGCTGTGTCTTGGTACCTGAGCTTTCAGGGAAAGAGAGCTGGTTTAGATACAAAGCAGCAGAGCCAGGTGTGGCAGTGGCTCAGCTTTGCAGACAATGAGCTCACTCCAGTGTCCTGTGCTGTTGTCTTCCCTCTGATGGGGATGATGGGAGTAGATAAGAAGGTATTCAAATGTTTATTTGCTTAGTATTTGTGAATATGTGTGATTTATTTATGTGAGTTCTTAATTTCAGATTTGTTTTGATTTCTCAGCTCCAGCAGAGTTCCCGTGCAGAGCTGATGCGTGTTCTAAAGGTTCTTGATCAGGCCTTGGCACCGAGAACCTTCCTGGTGGGAGAGAGCATTACCCTGGCTGATATGGCTGTGGCTTCATCTGTTCTTCTGCCCTTCAAATATGTATGTGTGCTGTTCAACACATTGTTGTCTTACAGGTTTTGCCACTTGTTTACTATGAGTGTCTCTTTTTATTTAGGCATTGGAGCCATCAGACAGGAAGGCTGTGACTAATGTTACCAGATGGTTCACAACCTGTATTAATCAGCCACAGTTCCTGAAGGTACTGGGGGAGATCACTCTTTGTGAGAAGATGGTCCCAGTCTCACCAAAGACAAATGATAAGGCTGTTAATTCCAGTCCTGCTGCTGACTCTGCCAATGCTACAGCTAATGGTAAGAAGGTCACATGGAACAGTTTTGAAATATTAGTATTATATGTTATTGTTATTATTATTATTGTTATTATTATTATTATCATCATCATAAGTATTATATTCATTGTACGTATTCTAATTATGTTTTTGTGTCCTCCTTCAGGCCCACCAAAGACGGAGGCCCAACTAAAGAAGGAGGCAAAGAAGAGAGAAAAGCTGGAAAAGTTCCAGCAGAAGAAAGAAATGGAGGCAAAGAAAAAGACACAACCACAGACAGAGGTATGCATATTAAAAAAAACCCAAAAAACCCAAATTCTCATAAGACAATTATCTGACATATCATATATCCCAAAACACTGCTTGTTTATAGTCTATGTTTTTTTTCGACTTTTGTTCTCACAGAAAAAAGCCAAACCTGAGAAGAAGGAGTTGGGAGTGATTACATACAACCTCCCTACCCCTGCTGGGGACAAAAAAGGTGATTATTCACTTTGTGTCAGTGAAAGTGGGTTTAGCAGAGGTTTTGCTTATAACATGTGGCGCAGAGAAGATGTCCCGACAGACACTACCCAAACATTCAGCTGACACTTGCCATTAGTTTGTTCAGAGTCAGCAGCTCTGAAAATGATTGTGCAGTTAGCGTCTACGAGAATTAAAGTTTTTGCAGAGTACTGAAGGCTACAGAGATGTAGAAGAAGCATCGTTCTAAAGGATTGTGGAATATGAAGCAAACAGACACAAAACTTTGAATAAAATATGTGTGAAGTGTAATATCCTTTGAAGTCCTCTTGTAAGGCTACAAATTCTGCTTCGGGGTTTGTTCAGTAACATTACTTGTGCATAGTTGAGATCTATATTTGTGCCAGATAACTCAGTTTCTGACCATATCTCTGTATCTTCAGATTGCTCACTGTCTTGTATGTTTGGATTATTGCCAGTGTGATGACCTCTGTTTCTCTGGGTTTGCAGCATTCTTGATTAATAACATTTTTATTTTTCCACTCAGTGTAAGAAGGAAATGTATTATGTAGAAAAGTAGATAGCAATTATTTGAATAGTTAAATAAGATTTCAATGTGATGCAGCTTCAGATGTTTAACACAAGCCTTTTGTGTTAGATGTTGTCAGTCCACTCCCTGACTCCTACAGTCCTCAATATGTGGAGGCTGCCTGGTATCCATGGTGGGAGAAGCAGGGATTCTTTAAGCCTGAGTTTGGGGTAAGACAGTTCTCACATTATATTAACCTTACAGAAAATGATTTTTACTGATAATTTTAGCCTGAAATAACTGTCTGTCTCTCACTACATTGTGTAGAAAACGAGTATTAGTGAACAGAACCCTCGTGGCATCTTCATGATGTGCATCCCTCCACCTAATGTAACTGGATCACTTCACCTGGGTCACGCCCTCACCAACGCCATTCAGGACAGTCTCACCAGATGGTAACAACAACTAAACTGCTTCAAATTTACTGTTTTATTTTTCGTGAGACTTTTGTTGCATCATGGGACGTCTGTCTGTCCATTCAAGTCTCATTTGTTGGGGTCTGAAGGCCATGCATTTGAGCTGGTGTTGTTGTTCTCATTTTCTGCCTGTAGGCACAGGATGCGAGGTGAGACCACCCTGTGGAACCCCGGCTGTGACCACGCTGGCATTGCCACCCAGGTGGTGGTAGAGAAAAAGCTGATGAGGGAGAGGGGCATGAGTCGCCATGATCTGGGAAGGGAAAACTTCATCCAGGAAGTCTGGAAATGGAAGAATGAGTGAGTAAAGGAAGAAGTTGAAAAGAGAAGGTATTTGGCAGAGGAAAAATACCATAATTATCTTTGCCCCGTTGCCTTTTGTAGGAAAGGAGATCGTATCTACCACCAGCTGAAGAAACTGGGCTCCTCTCTGGACTGGGACAGAGCCTGTTTCACTATGGACCCTGTGAGTTTTCTGAAATCCCTGCACTGTTGTCTGTTTGAATGAAGTCTACAGAAACATCCCCATCTCATTTAATCTCTTTTCAGAAACTGTCCTATGCCGTCCAAGAGGCCTTTATCCGCATGCATGATGAGGGAGTGATCTATAGGAGCAAGAGGCTGGTCAACTGGTCCTGCACACTGAACTCTGCCATTTCTGACATTGAGGCAAGTTACTTTTTGTTTCAGCATTCTGGGTAAATATCAAGCAGTGGCTCTAATGAGATGGGTAGTTTCCAACTTTATTTCCAGTACTACAGGAAATACAATGGAATAGAATAGCACAGATCTTTATTGTCCACCTAGGTAGAAAAGTGTCTTTGGCCCACCAGAACCAAGAGACAGCAACATACAAGTAAAATCCCAAAAATGTGTACATGTTTCTGTCAACGACTGTAATTTTATAGTTTGACACTTTATGTATGGTGTCAGTATATTAAAACAGCTTTGATTTGTATGTATACGTTGTCTGTTATGGAGCAGGGTTGATTGCCAACAGCAAATCTTTCAGAATCCCAACAAAACATTTGCTTAAGCAGAGTAATGAAAACTGAAAGCTGAAAATTGTCTTGGTTCAATTCTTAGTCTTAGTCCTTATCTGCTCATTCTTTGATCAGATACCTCTTTATTGAAACACGGTTTTTGTTGATTTTATAGTGGATTTATTTCAGGAGGAATTCTGTTTGTGTTGAGACAAAATGAAACACTGGTGCATTGAGACACTGGAATACTTTATTACATAAGAAATTCATTTTTTTTGTACAATAGTATGATTGCCTAAAGAAAATGAAGGTGCTGAAAATGCCCTTCTGATGATTCTGTTATTAGGCTGTAGTGGTAACACATCTATTTTGTCAGTGCTGGACATGCTGTCCTCTCTTGATTAAATCCGCTGTTTGGCTTTCAGGTGGACAAAAAGGAGCTTACTGGCAGGACTCTGTTGCCTGTGCCTGGTTATAAAGAGAAAGTGGAGTTTGGAGTCTTGGTGTCTTTTGCCTACAAAGTGGATGGATCAGGTGCGTAAACCCATAGAAAGTAGAAAATCATAAGGACACTCTGTGCTACTTTTATATTACTGTTCTTTACTTTTCCTGTTCTCACTCTGTTCCTTAGATGAGGAGGTTATCGTGGCCACAACTCGTATTGAGACAATGCTCGGAGACACTGCTGTAGCCGTCCACCCTACTGACCCCAGATATCAGCATCTAAAGGGAAAAATGGTGCTGCACCCCTTCTGCGACCGCAAGATGCCGATAGTGTTCGATGACTTTGTGGACATGGGCTTTGGAACAGGTAGGCATCGTCGCAGTAAAAGATGACGCCCCTGTGGGTCTGCAGTGCGCTGAGAGTAAGTAATCATAACAAGTCGTTAAGCCAGGCCACTTCCCTCATTACTGTTGTTTCTTTTTTTTTCTCCCCTGTCCCTCTGCACCATTTTCTGTTCAGGCGCTGTCAAAATCACCCCAGCCCATGACCATAATGACTACGAGGTTGGAGTGAGACACAATCTGGCCTTCATCAACATCTTGGATGAGAATGGCCTCCTCATTAACGTGCCTCCACCCTTCCTGGTACAGTGTCTCATTATCGACCTTCCCCCTGCAGTGTGCGCATTTCTGCTGTGACACTTATTAAATTAGAGTCAGTCTTCTGCATAGTTCGCTTGGTGCTGCTCTTTCAGTTAAAAATGAAAACTTTAGAAATATTTTTCTGTCCTGCAGGGCATGAAGCGTTTTGAGGCCAGGAAAGCAGTGCTTCAGGCACTTCAGGACAGAGGCCACTTTAAAGAGATCAAAGACAACCCTATGGTCGTCCCAGTCTGCAGGTAGAGTTGGTGAAGTTGTTGTGTGCTATTGGAGAACAGATTATTTGTGTTTGAAATTCATTTATCCGATTTTAGGATGATCTTTTAAGCCCCACTGTGTATTTATCCTATCAGCCGTTCCAAGGACATCGTGGAGCCACTGCTGAAGCCGCAGTGGTATGTGAACTGCGCTGATATGGGAAAGCAGGCTGCAGATGCTGTCAGAGAGGGCAGGCTCAAAATCATCCCTGATCACCACCTCAAGACATGGTTCAACTGGATGGACAACATCAGGTAATTATCTCTAACTACCTCATCTGTTTTATGGTTATTGTAGATCTCAGCATTATGGCCAGTGTACTTAAAGCAGGGTGTTGTTGCAGTAATTACAATGATTTTCATATTAATTTGATGCAATTTGGCCTGTTATATTGACCTCTTGATAATAATGGGGTCACAAGTCACTGTTTTTTTTTGTCATCAGTTAATCTTTCAAGTATTTTCTTATTTATTTGTTTTTTAAAATGAGTTTAAAAATATCGTTGGAACCCAAAATGCTTGTTATTTGAAATTTGATCTCCATATAAGAGAGAGAACATCAGCTAATCACAACTGAGGAGCCAGAGCTAGAAATATGACAGAAATTATTAAGTGATTATCAACATTGTTGCCAATTTTGTGAAAAAGTTGCAACATTGTCTAAAATAGTCAGCCTATTGTTTTAGTTCTAGAAAGTAGTTCATTGTCAACACAAAGTCCTTCTCACACTTTGTCCATCCATCTTTCTTTTAGGGACTGGTGCATCTCTCGGCAGCTGTGGTGGGGTCACCGTATTCCTGCTTACTTCATCACTGTCAGCGATCCTTCTGTGAAACCAGGAGAGGTGAGATGACTTCTATTCCTGTTGTCAAGGTCTGGAGGCTTTCGCATGACAGATCAAAGCTATTTACGTCGGTATTACCCATGTCTTTGTCTGTTTCTTTGATTTATTTCCTCTTTTTATTTGTTTTTTTTTCCCCCTGCAGGACATGGACGGTCATTACTGGGTGAGTGGAAGATCCGAGGAGGAGGCCAGAGAGAAGGCAGCGAAGCGCTTCAACGTGTCTACTGACAAAATTACTCTCAGGCAGGGTAAGAGTTAACCGCCTTTAATTTATCAGTCTCAGTAACACCAATATTGTAACAGTACCTAATCCCTCAGTGTGATGCCTACACATGGATTCTGAATTTAATTAATTCTCTTTCATATTCATTCTGATTAGATAACTTTTGTTCCTGTGTTTCAGATGAGGATGTTCTGGACACTTGGTTCTCGTCTGGTATTTTCCCCTTCTCCATCTTCGGATGGCCTAATGAGGTAAAACACTGAGGTCAACTGACTTTTTACTGACATGAATGACTTTTTTTTTCCTGCGGTAGATAGAAAGACTGTCCTCTGCAGTGGGACACAGCTATAAAGAAAAGTTTATAAACTGAAATGCCGCCCCATCAGTTCTGACATCATTTTAACTTTTATTGATATATTAAACTAATTTATCTTCATGTCATTAACCCTCTTAAACTGTTCCTTATAAAATATGACTTTTAAACAGTGTTGTTTTCCAAATGTGTTTATGTAATCCATCATAAATCTCCCTGTTTGTGTTTTTCCTTTAGACTCAGGACCTGAATGTTTTCTACCCGGGCACCTTGCTCGAGACAGGCCATGACATCCTGTTCTTCTGGGTTGCCCGCATGGTGATGATGGGCCTCAAACTGACAGGCAAGCTGCCCTTCAAAGAGGTGAGACCAATCCAAGCTGCTAACACCACAACACGACACAACAGGATATGATAGTCGTGTTACATGAGTCAGTAATGCTAACACTTTTGAACAGGTCTATCTGCATGCGGTGGTGCGGGACGCTCATGGAAGGAAGATGAGCAAGTCTCTGGGCAACGTCATCGACCCTCTAGATGTCATTACAGGAATCTCCCTCGAGGTAAATCCTGATCACGCTATGATGCATTCTCCCATACACAGAAATACGTGCTCATACGTACATACTCCTCTGTGTCCTATTTGCTTGTTACATGGTCACCACACACTCATTGCTCTCTCGAGGCCCATATTCTTATGTAAGCTTTATTAAGCACCTTTTTCTGCTTCCAACAAGCTTTTATTGAGTCCATCAATCTCTTCAGCAGCTGGGGGGGAATCGCTCAGTCAGATGAAGCAGACCTGTCCTCTAGAGGGCACTGAAGGACCTGTAGTAAACTGAACTTTACCCCGTGTGTCTTTCTTTAAAGTTTCTTTCCTGCCTGGTCATTTAAAACTAAAAGCAGTTACAAAGGAGGATCTTATTCTCATGCTCATAAGAGGAAATAGCTGAACACACTGTTTTGTTTTTCAGTGCTGACATGTCTCCTCATCTCTCTATCCTCCAGGGTCTTCATGCCCAGTTGACGGACAGCAACTTGGATCCTGTGGAGGTTGAGAAGGCAAAACAGGGCCAGAAGTCAGACTACCCAAATGGCATTCCAGAGTGTGGCACAGATGCTCTCCGGTTTGCCCTGTGTGCCTACACCAGCCAAGGTGAACTTATTTGACTTCTTTGCTTTCCTCACTTTTTTCTCCCTCTTACTGATTCTCCCTCGGCTGATAGCCTGCATCTCAACCATGACTTAATAAAAATAAGTAGAACACTGCAGAAGGTCAGTAGCTGTGAAGTCAGTTTTAGAATAAACACTGAAATCCTCTGTTGTGCCTGTCTGCGTCTCCCAGGTAGAGATATCAACCTGGATGTCAACCGCATCCTGGGTTACCGTCACTTCTGCAACAAGCTGTGGAACGCTGTGAAGTTCGCCATGAAGACACTGGGAGACAACTTTGTACCATCAGAGAAAGCCCAGGTGAGACCAGGGGAGAACGATGAAGGACACAGAACATAAATGACTGATCTGCGCTCATTTATATTCATTGAGTGACTTTCGTACCATATTTTGACCAAGTGAATTTTAAATAAAATATTCAGTTTGGGGGGTTTTGTTTGCCCATATGCCACCCTGTTTATTATTCATAGACTTGTACACGTTGGCAAACACCCAGTACAAGAGTCATGTTGACTGAATGTGAACGTTTTGTCTCTTGCAGTTGTCTGGCGAGGAGAGTGTATCAGACCGGTGGATTCTGTCCAGGCTCAGTGCTGCAGTTGCTCTCTGTGACGCTGGCTTCAAAGCCTACGACTTCCCAACCATCACCACTGCCATCTACAACTTCTGGCTGTACGAGCTCTGTGATGTGTACCTGGTGAGAACCCTTGGGACCACCGAGCCGCCAAGATCTCTTCATTAAAATAAAAGTGCATGTCTGTTGATGTCTTTATATGGACCATGACAAACGCTTTCTGTTGTCCAGGAAAGTGTGAAACCAGTGTTCTCTAAAGCAGAGGAGGACAGCAGCAGCCAGAGACAAGCCTTTGTTTGCAGACAGACCCTTTACACCTGTCTCGAGACCGGTCTGCGTCTTGCATCTCCCATGATGCCCTTCGTCACTGAGGAGCTCTATCAGAGGTTACCACGACGACAACCTCAGAGTGATCCCCCCAGCATCTGTGTCACATCCTACCCTGACACAGAGGAGGTGAGAGACAGAGGAGGAAGAAATAATAACTCTCGGAGCTACTTCTTTTATCTTTTTGATTTTGTGAGCAATTTTTCTTTGTGTTTTCTGATTTGTTGTAGTTCTGCTGGCACAGCGAGGAGGTCGACCGTGACATGGAGTTCATTATGACTGTGGTCAAGACGATCCGGTCACTCAGGGCCGACTACAACCTGACCAAGACCAGAGCAGACTGTAAGACGATACACACACTAAAAATGACTGGAAAACATATAGGATTATATAGTAATTCTGAAACACTGAAGAGGCTCTAATCCATTACCCTCATGACTAGAACTGGTGGAAAGTATATGTATTCAAGCACTGTACTTGAGTACAGTGTGGAAGTACTTTGCATAATTATTTCCATTTTGTGCTACTTTATACTTCAACATCACTACATTTTCTATTCTTAATGTTACTTTTTTTGCTGAAGATTTTACATAAAATATGTTGACCTTTCTATTAATGATCTGTACCACAGACTTTATTGAATCCTCACTGTGTCTTGTTATGAGATACTGTTATGAAGCCCTAACCCTTGCCATTTGCATTTTTTCCTCTCAGGCTACCTTCAGTGCATAGACTCTGCAACTGTGTCCCTGGTGCAGAAGTACAGTCTGCAGATTCAGACCTTGTCTTATTCTCAGGCCATCATCCCTCTGACACCCAACCAGCCTGTCCCAGAAGGCTGTGCTGTGGCTATCGCTTCTGACAGATGTACTGTCAACCTTATGCTCAAGGTGAGGGCCAGTGATCTGCCTCATCCCATTTAGTTCCCTCCATCCCTGTTATATCTGGTATAATTTAGGCACCTTGCACTTTGGCTAAGTTAATATTTTTCATTCGTGTTTTTTTCAGTTGCAGATTTATTTAAATCACTTCATCAGTTTTAACAAGTTACATGATACAATAACCTTCAAAGCATAAACACACATCAGGTTTTTGGTGATCAAGGCAGCCATGCTAAGAATAGTGTTTAAATTAGTTCCACCGTTTGGATTCAGCTTTTTTTTTTTTTTTTCCCCTTTTCCCGACCTGAAATAAGAAGCATAATTTTTAACTCTTGTCCTCGCTTCACCTCACGTTTTATTCCCCAGGGTCTCATTGATGTGGAAAAGGAAGTTGCTAAGCTGATGACGAAGAAGGGTGAGTTGGAGAAGCAGATGGAGAAACTGAGAGAGAAGATGGTGAAGAATGACTATAAGGAGAAGGTGCCTCTGAAGGTGCAGGAGCAGGATGCTGAGAAGGTGGGAAAAGAAAATTGACTCGCAGGGTTTCTCAGGGCGTACGACATGTGAGTTCCTGGTAAATAATTTCCTTTCACTCCACAGGTACGACAGGGCCTGACTGAACTTGAGAAAGTTAAAGAAGCCATCGACAACTTCAGGAAAATGATGTAACTCACTGCATTGTGTACATCAGGATTTACTTCCAATTTTTTCATGTTATTGTCACTTTTCATATTAATTTTTCAAGTTGATTATGTAAGGAAGGGAATTTAATAAAGTCCTTATAACAGACAATGGATGTACTGTTCTGAAGCAGTCTAATTAATCTAAGTCTACTTGTGCAATTTGTTGGAACACTTGTATCATGTAATGAACAAAAGAATTGAATTCCCTCATGTTAGATTTTTATTCAGCATATTAAATAGAACATTTAAGAGCATCAATTTAAGATACAGCTTTGTTCAGAGAGACAGTGCCCACAGAAAAGAAATAAACTTGAAAAGCTTCAACGCTTTGGCTGCATTTTTAAAGATTACACTTCCTCCGACCTGACAACATTAAGTTTATTTTTTATTCATTGAATTGTAGCGAAGTATTTCCACTTTACAAATACAGCCAAAGAAGGAACAATGGAAGGAGTAAGTGATGGCTTGTGTATTTATTTAAAATGGATCCTTTTTCCTTTAAAAGAGAAACACTGAAAAGAATGACTAAACACTAATGTTGAAAGAAAAGATGTACCATATTTTACAAGATTTTGGCTGGGGGAGGGGGAGGGGGGTGATGGTAGACCAGATTGTTCCAGATGCCACCAGGGCAACACTATACATGACACCAAATCTGTCTTCGAAAACATCTGGAACGAAATCACAGTAGTACATTCACACCATAGAGGGAACACGCTCCGACCACAGGCCATCCGAATCCTCTGCTGTTTGTCTCTCCTCATCCATCCGCCCATCCATCTTTTTTTTTTTTTTTACAGTCTCCAGGGCAAGTGGAACTCAGAGGCGGGGAGAGGAGTGCAGTGTGTCGTTTCAAAGTTTCGCATGTACTTCCGTGCCTAGGAGGGAGAAAAGACAGCGGGGATGGAGGAGGAATGGAGAATGAGAGGTGTGGGAGGGCAATGAACAAAAAGTGCAGAACTTGATTATATTAGGTTCGGTCTATCTGGCTCAGTGCCTTACAAATCTCTCCCATCTCTTAAGGGTTTACACAGGAGGTGAATAAAGCCTAATTTAGAAGGCATTACCAGGGGAGGAAAAGCATAGCATTAGCTGTAATTGATGGCACTCCTCTTGTTTGATGTTAAATGACTTCAATAAGCTGAGCGTGGTGAAATATATTACACCAGTCAACCTGAGAGCACAGGTGAGCTGGTTACTATGGCGACCAGAAAAGTGTTCCTTAGTGGTAATGATGTCTGTGAATAGCTGTGAAGCTTTTTTTTTCCAAGGAGAGAAAAGGGAAGGTAAGCCAACCTGAAACAAGATGATGTGGCTTATTGGAGAAAAGGCAGTTCGACACCGTTTGGGTGAATGGGAGGAACAGAGTATGGGAAAATTCAACTTGGAGATGTATGTATTTAACACAAAAAAATACTTTCTTACCAAGAAAAGAGCCAGCTGCCGCCTTCCTTCTAGAGTCATGTCTTCACCTGGTAACATTAGGAGTGTGTCAGACCGTGTAAACAAACTGAGGTGATACACGTGTTTGGGGGCAGTACTTTATTTGCCTACTAAATGTGCTTACCGACAGTCCATGGAAACAACACATCTCTGTCTGCCTGGTAGGACTGCAGCACAGACACACACCAGTCATCGTCCACCTCATAGCCGCTGTACACAGATGCTGCATTGGAAGAGTGAGCTGATGTTAGTTATAATAAGCTGGTGTTTAATTAATATATGGTCCTTTTTAAAGCATGCATACCCACACACATGCAGAGCCTCTTACCTTCTTCTAAGTGACTGGAGGCTCCTAGCCATTGCCTGACAACTCTGATCCCCTCATCTGTCATTATTTTGGGGTACCTGGCCAGAAAAATGACATCACAGCTAACATATGTTCCCCACAGTGAGAATATTAAGATCAGATGTGCGTGACTGACCTGAACTGTAGCAGCTTCAGCAGCAGGTCGTTACCTCTGTTGGACATGATGTCCTCTGGTCCCCTGTAATACAGTTATTGTGATGCAAGTTGAAAGCACACACCTAAAACAACCTAACAAAAAAGGGTCTTACTGGAAACAATGTTCATAATATAGATATGTTTTTATCGTAAGAACTTTGTACCAAAAACATAGCTACTTTGAGAAGAAAAAAAAAGAACTGTGTGCTCAGGGACATCGGCTTTGGAGACATATGGCTTTTAAAATGTCATTTTTTAATGCTGCAAGAAGGGCAAATAAAAATCCATTCACATTTAATGTAATAGTTTAGAGACAAGGTAAAATAGAATTTTGACAATTAACACACCTTGAAAAAGGCTTAGAAAAAAAATCCATGCATAAAGTAATATTTTCTGCAACAGTCTCTGTGTGCAGACTTTTAAATTTTACCCTCCATGCATGACATTTCCTGAAGAGAAGAGACTTGAGAAGTCGTGTTCACTGGTGTGAAATTTATGAGACGTTATCTCAATCAAATCAAACTCAATTTTAAGCTGCACCAAATACTGCTGAGCAAGCAAATATGCTTGATGCTTTTTAATGGAGCAAACCTAATCTTTTACATATTATTTTTGCAAACAGTAGTATGGGAGTTCTCCACAGTTTCACAGGTATGAATAGGTTTACTATGTGATTACCGTAATTTCCGGACTATAAGCTGCTTTTTTTCCTTTTTGGAACCCTGCAGTTTAAACAAAGACGCGGCTATTTTATGGATCTTTACGGGCTAACGAGCTTCATGCCGCCGATACATTTGCCTCGTCACATCAGACCAATGAAACTGTTCAAATAAATTCAAACACACACACTAAATTCTTCAGATCAGTCATTTTGCGCTTCATGCACACATCCTCATTATAGAAAACACTTGAAGAAATGCATATGATGCAGCTTTCAAGTTAAAGGTGATCCATCTGGCTGTCGAAGAAGGAAATAAAGCTGCTGCACCTAACCTTGGCATCAGTGAATCAATGGTGAGACGTTGGAGACGGCAGCGTGAAGAACGGATTCAATGCAAAGAGACGACAAAAGCTTTCACGGGTAAGAAAAGCAGATGGCCTTAACTTCACGTCAAGAGCCAGAATATCGCTGCTGAATCTCACAGGAGCCGCTTGCATTCGGATAAATTTGCATAAATAAATAAACACAAGTACATGGACCTTTGCAGTGGTCTATTGGGTGAATGGATTAGGCGGACGTCATAGTGGTCCATACAAAGGGTTAACATTGGTATGGACATTTCAGCCATCGTTTCAGATTGGTATGGACACATCCATTTGGTTCATACACAATTCTACGCCATTGTACCTGTGGCTTATAGAAAAGTGCGCCCTATATATGTGCGATTTTTTTTTTTTTTATTATTTTTTAAATTTAGTGGGTGCGACTTATATTCAGGTGCGCTTACTGTCCGGAAATTACGGCATTGTTCAGTTTTAAAATGTTTTGCTAGGAAACAGTGCACCTGCTTTGTTTGTATGGATCCATATCTAAAACAAATCTGGGCACAAGCAACAACAACATAAAACATAACAGTTGTGAAAAAAATAAAAATAAAAAATCTAAATTCTATATCAACTTGTGTATTTTCTGGGAACATTTTGTTTGGGTTGGTCCAATGAAAAGCAAACCCATCATACTGAGTTGTTTTATGATGGACTGAGAGGACTTACGTTGTGGTGATGATCTCATCTCTGGTTCTCCTGATCAGCAGGACAGGTCCCTGGTATCTGAAGGAAAAGACGCGGTTGCGTTAATCATCAGCTTAATCACTTTGAACAATGCCAACAAAATATTCTACTTCCATTATTGTTTTCCACTGTACTGCATAATGTTTAGCAATTCAGACTTTGACTTTTCACGATGAATTTTAACATAACCGGATGGTCCCACTCACTTGACAAGCTGGTCTGCATTGTTGAGGTTCATGTATTGCCTAACTGTGTGTTGTACCAATGGTCCTGGGAGAGAACAAAAAGACTTAATTGACTGAAACAAAACTATCTGCTGACAACAAATCAATAAAAAGAGTTTATGACTGAGGACTCACTCCAGCTGTCAGGCATGACCTTGAGGGCCAGAGGCAGGAGATCATCGAAGGAAGCATCCAACACTAGTGACCGGATCTCTGGGTATGACATCACTGCCCAACTGGCTGAGAAAGGTAATAAGGATTGGATACAAAATGAAGACTTTGGATGACCAGAACCTTGAGGAAGGACTACATAACATAATTCACACATGTGTACCTGTGAATCCTCCTATGGACCAGGCATATACAACAATGTCGCTGATCTGGAAGCCCAGTTTGTGTATTGCAAACTGAATCACCACATCCATGGCATTGGCCTCATTCTGGGGAAATGGTACTCCCTGGCAGAAAGAGTGGTACAAGTAAAAATGCAATGTTCATGCAAAACAATTGACCCGCCTAAAAACTTGCGTAACTTTTTAACTGCAAACACATTTACCACCGTCACACTGGTTTTTACAAATAATAACACATGTCCTCTTGTGCAATACTGCACAAACCAAAACCAGAATGTCCACATTCTGTCACTCTTTGTCTATAATACAAATGCAATGCTCAACACTGCTTACCGTACTGCCTCCAAACCCAGGGTGGTTCCAGCCCAGTACAGAGTAGCCACCTACAGTGCACATCAACACAGGATTTAACTATGATTGAAATACAGCAATTTCAGACAAATAGGATTCCAGTTCTTGAGCTGAAAGAGTAAACAGCAAGAAAAAATATCTTGACTTGTGTGAAGAAGAGTAATCCTCACCCTCCAGTGGAGTGTTCATGCAGCCAACCTCATAAAAGCCTGCATTGCCCTCACAGCAGATGACCTGTGGCAGAATTCAAGAACCATCTGTAACGTGACCAATGTGACAGGAGTTTTGTTGGACCCTGGAACAAGCCCAGGGCAATAAAACAACAAATCACTGCAGACGTTTACCAGAGTCTGGCCGGTCTGTCCCCCATCTCTCCTTCGATCCACAAACATTGTATCGATCTCATTACCGTCACAGGCCACCAGCTTGTTCCTCTGGCCGTCAAACTGTGACAAAGTGGAAAAAAATGACTGAGGATGATGTGGATTAATTATATGAAGAATAAGTGTGAACAATTGTGCTTTTTTTTACCTCCTCTATTAGCCTAGCCTGACCCTGCTGCAGCATTGGTCTCATGGCTTTCTGCAGTAAACCCACAGAGCCAGGGTACAGCATCCTCCTCCCAAATGAGTGGGCAATAAGAAAACTGGAGAGAGGAGATAATGACACTGCAGTGAAACAACTGTCAGAATTAGCTATAGCTTCCTAGAAGTAGGAGTCTGAAGAAGGATGGTACCAACTGCTCAAGGGGACTGTATGCATCTCATTATATCATTATGTGATACTATTAACAAAGCTATGTTGTAATGCAGAGCCTGCATTTACCTGATGATGTGACATGGTAAAGTGCGCACGGAGTTGAGGACACTGTCTGCTGCTCCTCTTAATCTGGGCTCTGGCTTCAGCAGAGAAACACCAGCCTTGGACAATTTTCTATGACACAGAGAGTCAAAAGCTTACAATGAAACAGATAAGCCATAAAGCATTTGGCATTCAATGGATGTATTTATCCAATGTACTTCACAGTGCTGTGAATGCATGAGTTCATATTGAAATGTCCCTGGTGGAAATAGAACTGCAGTGAACATCTGGTCATATCAAATAGCGACGAAGAATAAGAGGAAAAAACTTACGGACTGCTGACTTCTGTCCAACTGAAGTCAGAAGGCCAGTAAGAGAAGTCAAAGTCATAGCACCTCAGTTTTTTCTACATGAAAAGCACAAACAACGGACATGAGTTCAGATTATTTAGCATAAAAACTTTTCAGCCATCTTCTTAAACAACTTAGTCAAATCAGGGCTGCAGTGGTAATTATTTGTTCTTAGTAATTCAGAAAACATTACAAATACAGACCTTATTTGCTGGTGTGTGACTGCTCTTAGTTTCCTCAAGAATTGAAATAAACTGGAGATACTCTGAGTTCTTCCATCTCCCCCACCCTTGAGGAGAAATAAAAGGAAATCAAACATAGAGAGAGATAAAACTGAAGTCCACGTGGGACACTAAAAAACATTCTCCTGCAAAACCTCAAGGGTGTGTTTAGTATGCTTCGTGGATGTACATCCTGTTCAACTGTTTCAGCAGTAATAAAATCTTATTAGCATGCAGCACACACAGCATATGTCGTGATATCTAAAGATGAATGAACTGAATTAGTCAGTGAAAATCTGTAGCCTCACCTCTGAGACAGGCCACTCCTAAAAGACACACCAGTACGGTTCCCACATACTGACTCACTGGAACCAACTTACTGCTGCAGATGTAGCCTAAATAAAATGAGCAAAGTAACAGTGACACAGACATTCACACACATCTCTCTGCCACACTCAAGGCTCATAAACAGGCACCAATAAAGATTCACAGTCTGATAACTAGCCGACGACTATGTGCATAAATCAATATCAGAAGCTCAATTATACACTAAGGAGCAACACACAACCTCAAGCAATTAATTTCTATTGATGCACAGTCTCACTGGATGATTCAGTTGATTAAGTTTATATTAATCCCACTTGTAGGAGAACAGTAATTCCCAAGGACACCCCCCGTTGGCAGTTTTTCTTCCTCAGCAGAGGGAGAATTGTCGCACGGGGGAAAAACACATATTTTCACACACTGTATATCACTGTCAAAACTTGTGAGAAAGACATCTGCGAAAAAGGTATCAAGCACAGACAAGTTTTAACAGGATAAAGGTGCTATATACCACAAGAATGGCTTCACTGTGATTTGGCCATTGTTATTTATACTCATATACTTATACTACATTGTTATTTATAATTTGAAACTGTTTACAAGGGAGTAGAACAGGACAATAAGACCGACATCATTATTAGAATAACAATGTCCTTATTTAAAAAATAAATTTAAAAAAAATCACAGTCAATGCAAATATAAAAAGACTCAAGAATAATTCAACTAATTATCATTTAGCTCTTGTTGAGTCTACTTTTATAGAACCAAATCTGCCCCTCTCCGGAATATATGATGATTTGTCACAAATAACTAACCAACACATTTATTGTTAATTAATGTAATGTAACAATAATATTTCAATCGATGAACAGATAAACTGTTTGGTTTACTAAACAACAGAAAATAGCAACTAAAAATCTATTACTGACCAAGGGGATAGCCCCAAATGTCTCAAAAACGTAACATAGAACAAAAGCAGGAGAAGCTGACACCAGAGAATATCAGTGGCTTTTTCTTTGTGACTTACTCACAGCAGTTGCTTATGAATTTTCAGTTAATCAACTAATCAAGAAATAAACTCATGTTTCTACTAATGTAATTTCCATTCATAAAAACAGTAGGAGGGAGCAAAGTCTACATTTCATACAACTTACCCTTCCTGTAAAGATAACAGAGGAGAAGAGGAGAGCTGTAGTAGGACAGGGACCACAGGGCTGAAGCCTGGAGAGAGGACAGTTACACTTTAAATAATTAAATTTCCACTTCTCTCTATGTAATTACATATAATATGATACTGACCCAACCAAGGATGCTGTCAGTGTGTTTTTCCAAACTTCTGGGCTGGTAGTTCCATCCCTGTGAAGACATGTGGACACTATCAGGAGAACTGTGGCTAACGTCTGTCTTTCAGAGGGACAAGCTAACGTTAGCTTAGCTTGTCGCACAACCGTTAACAGAGACAATGTCAAACCAACTACACGTCTACTTCACGGTGGCTCTGTCTCAGTGTAATGTGTGGACCGTCATTATTTGTTTGCTCCTTAGTTTCTACCTGTTTTCTTTTCGTCCTGGCAAAGTTTCATCTGACTTGGTTCAGCTAGCGTTAGCAGACCCATTTAAATATTACTGAATGAAAGCCTCAATATCGAGCCACAGGTAGACTGACTGTGTTTCACCGTGGTACAGCGACACCGAGACACAAAGCGTGTGGCTGTGTCACTTCATTCATTCATCAAATTGCCCCCCCGGCTGTGCTGTGCAGTGACAGCAGGGTTTCAATAACAAACAGCTGACAGTTTCCGGGCCGCAGCCGCAGCTACGTGGTAGCGAAGAGACTGAACATCGCTCGGTTTTTACACTTGGCTGTTCGAAAGCAAATGCAAAATATTTTAGACATCCCTACCCTCCTTCCCGACCTGCCTTCAGATCGAGACGGATCCGGTGAACGGTGAATTCGTTGCAGATGAGGCCCTAACACACAGCGGAGCCACATCCAGCCGGCCATTCTTCCACTACGGTGACTACGGAAGCCTGCACTGACCAAAAGTCTCAAAACGCGAAACCGCTCAGAAAAGTGATGGGAAAGGAATGGAGACAAGCAACATTACAGACAAAAGGTTAATGGGAGCAGTGTATTCTTCACTGTAAATATCTACACAGATGCAACACCGAGTGCCCAATAAAATAAAACAAAATACCAGATGCTCAGCAATATGATAAAAAATGAGACAAGCAACATGTCAGACAAAAAGTTTATTTATAAATGTCTAAATTTAAATATAAATATAAATATGTAGATAAATTCAACAAGTGCAATGCCAGGTGCATAAATCAAATGTGGTGGAAACCTGTAAAAAGATGATAGCCTTGTAACATACTACTTCCCACACATCTGGGAGAAGTTTTCTAGCCCGATGAGAAAATCTTTTCGCTTAACAACTTATAAAGAGCAGTAGCTTAGAATACAAAAACATTTAAACAACTGAGTGGCATTTCCCTAAAGCACTGAAGTTTTTCTTCAAGTCCCAACTCTGACATTCAGTTGTTACTTCTGTTTATAAAGGCCTTCTGCTGCAGCTTGGAACTGAGCGGATGTGACAGCTGGATGAGGATGAGATGTGGGTAGGTGATCAGCTCTGACACTGCTCGTATCTGAAAACACAGCGCAAAGACAAACTCTCACAAAAATCTCCCGTCCCCAGTCTCTTTTATTCTTCCTTAAACACAAACACAGACAGCCCACGCAACAACAACACACGGGCAAAGGAGCGCTGCCTGTCAGCGCGTGGCGTGATATTATGCCACAATGTCAGAGTGATGTTCAGGCCAGCGTGATTGGTAAGTGTGAGAAGAATGTGAGGGGCAGATGAGTGACAGTGCAAATACACACACACAAACATACAACTCAACATATAAAAGCTCACACAGGTGATGCAAGGCTTTTTGCTTACCGCTCCAGTTCCTTATAGACATCATCCTCTCCTCTTGGCTTCAAATCCTGGCATAAAGAAGAAAAAAGGGGGAAGGGAAGGAGAGAGAGAGAAGGAGAGGGAAGTGGAGAGAAGGATGAAGAGATGTACTGAGGCCAGATTTATGTCCCTCTTGTGTGTAATGAGATTGATTTGTTAATACCACTAATGTAAGGGTGACAGTTGATAGGCAATGGGTTTATCTGAGAAAGGGTTGATAGATTGAAGGAGAGAACTGCAAGTGTGAAGGAAGACGTATCTGCTGACAGCTTAGGGAGGGTGCAATACAGAGAATGAGATTCAGTATGCACTGGTAGATGTGTGTATTATGGCTCCTCACACAGCCACATATGCACCACGCCTGTGCGTGTGTGTGTTCAGGCAATGACTAAATATCTCACCATGTAGACTGAACCCTGGGGAGGAGCCTGTTGGGAAGAAGGAGAGAGGAGAAAACAGGTTTAATGAACAACAAGTGACAAGGAGGGAGGAGGGGGGTGCAGTTGAAATCAGAGGAAGAAGAGAAACACAGGAGGGAAGAAAAACAGGATAGTAAAGGGGATGGGAGGGTGAGAGAAAAAATAAGAGAAGTGAAAGAGTGATAAATACCAGAGGGGAGAAGTGGGAGAGGTGAAGACCAGGGCAAAATGAGGAGAAAAATTAATCAGAGGATATTTAGTTATTGAAAATGTCCAAGGTCATCACCTGTCTGATATCCTCAGGATTCTCATAGATGTTCTCGGCTTCACCTGAGTGGACAGACAGAGACTGCTCGATACCTGAGTACAAAAAGATAGTTACCAAAATAGTCTCACACAAATGCACATGCACACACACTCAGCAGCGAAGGGAGGGAGGAGGTGGGGGCAGATTCATTACAACAACCCCAGAGGATGTCACGGCCCACATCACTCAGTGGCAGCCGACAGGGGCCGAAGATGGACGGAACACGGAAAGCTGTCAAAAAAGAAAACGCCGGAAGACTCACTGCGATCAGAAATGTGTTGCTGTCTCCATAGCAACACACCGACAGCTGCAGCAACCAGGGGCACCAGGAGTAATAAAGCGGAGAGAGAAGGGAGCAGGGAGGGGGTGGTGACACTGACGCTCTCTACAAAGGGAAAAAAGTGAGAGAGAAAAAGCATGAATGTTTTCAAGAACAGTGTTAATATAAAACTCATACAGCTATAGATGTGTATGGTTGAATGACAAGAAGGCTGTCCAGGAAGTTATTGGTGTTTGTTCTCCAGTTTGTTCATTGGTTCAAGTCGAGAAAGGGCAACCGTGTCTTTTTTTAGGAATACTTTAGCTTTATTTTAGGATGTATTGCAGTTATGATTTCCTCAACATGTTACATGTATTTGCATCATACTGCTGTCAGTCAGAGACAATGGGTGCAGTGAGACGAAGGCGAGAAAATCCAGGCTCTGTCAGACAGAGTGAATAGTCTGTACAACAGCTTAGTAGACATTGATCTGACAGACACTCAGTCTGGACAGTAAAGGCTGTCAATTTAAAACCTGGACGAGGTGGAGAGTAGCTGCAGTATCAAGAACACCAGATGCTGTCAGATCATTACACAAAACCTCAGCAAATGCCACTTCCATACAGAGTAGTTCTGGCAAATTCTAATCACTCTCATGTCTCGTTTTCTAAATATGTATGTAGCATAGGTAAGGTCCGCTTTTCTTTGCACTCTCTTGACATCTGATTCCAGCAACAAACTGCCTCTGGGCAAACTGACAAACAGTGTAAACAGCAGTCTTTCAGCCAAGCCCAGTCAATACAGTATTGAAAAACAGGTGGATAGAAAGTGTGGGCATGATTATTACCAACATTACATAAGCATACCATTAACTCACTGCTCTGCTAGTCAAATTTGGTAGGAAGAGCACACGCCTGCGATCAAACTTGTCAGGTTTGTTTGCATAATGAGGGTGACATCAGTCTTGCAAAACACAGCCACAGGGCGACATGGGAAGCAGGAGGGAGGCGCTTGTTTCCACAGAGATTGCAGTAATTTAGTGTACCTGAACAAGTGTTGTGTTGCTGTGGGCTCACTGTTGGTGGAGCACAAAGCAATCAGATTTGTCAGACATCGTTGTATTACACAAGAGAACCCTAATAAACAAGAAGTTACAAAAGAACTTCCTAAACCAAGGTATTATATAATGATCATAAATTATTTGTTCCTACAGCTACAGTGTATTTCTGTGCCATTTAAGTTTGTCTGATGAACAGAAACCTAGCAAAAGTAAAGTTTACTCTCACATCTCATCAAGTTTCCGCAAATTTTGTTTGAATAAGGATTGGTCCTCTGGCTTCACCTTAGCCCCGGTGTCACAGCTTAAATCCAGCCTCAAAATAATCAATCATTATGTGCTGTGTGAGGTGTAATTGATTGGTGAGTATGTGTAGAGGTTGTTAATGGAATACTGTGGTGAGAGCTGACCCTAAGACTGACCTGCACTGTTCTCCATGCCAGCTTTAACGCATGAATTATGGTAATTGAGTGCAGTGGAGTGAAGCATAAATGCCCCCAGTTTCTCACCACCACCTCTCCTCTTTCTGTCTCTCTTCACATTTCTCTCATCTTACCTATGTCTTTCCGCTATTGGCACTTCCTCCCCAACTCGTCTATTTCATCTCAAATGAGGTAGGGGGTGATTCATATCATTGTGATCGTAGAGTAGGGTGTTTGATAGGAAGCAGACCAAAGAACTGCTTGAAGGCTTCGCAAATGATGGGCAAACTGAGGCTAGCCGATGATTGCAGAATATTCCTGACATTTGAAGTATTTTGTGCTGCTGAGCACAATGATTGTTTCAATTTTGCATTCTTTGAACTGGGCCACTGCTGAAAGAAATTCTATTATGTGATGTTGATTTAACTTCTATAACTTTTGCTTTCCTTTAAGATTCAGCTTTCTGTGCATTAGACATCCCAAAAAATGGTAAAAATGATTTGTTGAATCTGTTATTTGCTGAGCTAAAAACTTGTTTCAGTTCTCTCTCAAAGATAACCCTGTGCAAAAAATCCCACTATCTCTGGATGCCCTCCAGAGAAACAATTTATAAACCTTTAACTGTCACTGCTTATTGTCATATTATTCATTATTATGCATGAATTTTTGTGCTATCTTGCACTATTGCAGTGTTTGTGCAACCTGACACTTTTCAACAGAGTAAATGTAGGTCATCCAGCACTCACATTATTTGAACTCACTCTGCTCAGTCTAAATTCCCCATGACACTCTGGAAAAATGAAGCACTTGTCAGTCACTGCACATGCACCCGCACACGCACACGCACACGCACACACATATATACCTTAACCAACCTCTCCAATCAGACAAGATCTTATTCATTCTTTTCCTCAAGTCTTCATCACCCTCTCCATCTTCCCTTCCTCTACATTATTCTTAAAGACATACCATCAGCGTGCATCATGATGAGCTCTGAGCCCCTCAGTCCAAGTGATGTATTGGGATATTGGGAGTGAACTCATCTCTGCTAAGGGATCCATTCAACTGTCACATCCTCCTGTGCTCCCCCACAGCCACCAATACAATAAGTTTGAATAATTTAGTTTTTTGTGGGGAGAGATGTCCTAAGGTCCTGTCTTCTTATATTCAGATATTAGCTGGCTGAGTGTGATGAGAAAAACAATAGCCTTTCTATTTTTATATCTTTATATAAAAAAAGAGAAAAGTATTAAGATTGGTGGATTTTCATGAAAAATTTGCACATAAATAGAATGAGTTATTCTTCTGGATATTATCACAACTCTTCCTTAAACAGACATCTTGACCTGTGACCTCTTTAGTCACATTAAGAAAGCTTAACATATGGTATCTGTCAGGAGCTTTCTCCTCTGTAAACCACAGGCTTTCTGGCAGAAGAATTGACCTATGGTTGGCTTGAATACACCATGGAACGCTTCATGGAGCACATATCCGAGAATTATCCACACTCATGCTTCATTATCCTCCACCAAGTTGACAAGAAGTCTGCCATGATTCCTAGAGCAGTGATATAATACTGTTGATAAAGGAAATCAAAAAGTAATCAGTATTCGTGGTACAGTGTGATCTCGCTCACCTATAGGGGGCAGCGCCACCACCTGATTTGCCCAGATGCCCTGCCCATTCTTCAGTAGCAGGGTGCAGGTGTAGTTCCCTGCTACGTCAGGGGTGATGGGTAAAGGCAGAACGGTGGTGATGCTGCCAGGCCCGCTGCTTAACATTTTCAGCCGGCGACTTCTATTCTGGTGATTCCACTCAACACTTTGAACCTGGGACCGCTCTGAGTACATGCACCCCAGCTCCAGCTTCGAAGAATAATGGCTGGTTTTAACTGCAGGAGTGATACAGAGCAGTCAGACGGGAGGGGAGAGGAACGTGGGAGGAGAAGGGAGGGAGAATGTTAAAGAGGGATGCAACAAATGGAGAGAAACCACAGAAAGGATGAGCTAGTGAAAAAGACAGTCATCAGGGCAGAGAAAAGAGAGAGACAGGATGAGAAAGTGAGTTAAAGGGTAGTGTGTGAATATAGAAAAGGGCAAGGACAGATAGAGAGTAATGGGGCAAAGGGAAAGTGATATGAAAAACAAAGAACAATTCACAGAAGGGTCAAAATAATATATATTCATTAAAGTGATTTGCTGCTAATGCATTGGTTGACTGTGACTGATGCTTAGTGTCTCATCAAACTGAAATGAGAATCCATCTGGGTGTAATCAAGCTTTGCAGACCCCCCCCCACACACACACACATACACACACACACATGCACACGCACGCATGCACATAAAAACACACACACACACACATAGAAACACACACATTTCAGCCTTGATTAGTGTGATCAGTGTGGGCCACCTACAGCTTTGGTGGGAGGGCAGCAGGTATAATCATACATAATGATACTTATAATGAGGTGGGGTAAAAATATATGCATCACATGATTGGTGCGTGGGTGGATGTGTATGTATGTGTGTGTGTGTGTGTATTTGTGTGTGTGTGTGTGTGTAAGTGATGCAGATGTGTGAAGCAGGGTGACAGTGACAGTGACAGATCGGCCGGTCATGTCTAGGCAGCTGTGATGGATGCCAGTGGGACCGTGATTAGTAAAGCCCTCCAAGGCCACCATGACAGGGCATTGCATGTGTATGTGTGCGTATTGGCTTTTGTGTATGTGGGTGCAAATGTGTACTTCTGCAAAGGGTGAAAACTCCCCAAGGCTCACTCATAAAAAATCAACAGGTGCTCCGCTCAATTTTTTTCTCTTTAAATTTATGAATTGAGGCAAACGTTTCTTTTCATGAGCAATATAGCCAATGCATTTATTTAATAATGTGACATTTTACCGATGGCTGTCGGAAATTTTCCTTTCATTTATTCTGCACAGCCAAAGTGGATGATCTGTAAGAAAAATGCACTACAGCTGGTGAGAATTCAATGTCTTGCTGAAGGACAATTCAGCAAGGCAACTGCCAGCCAAAATATAAAAGATGTGACTCCTCTGGATACAGGAAAATCTCTCTATTTACTGGGCCACACTTTTCCATCTTATTTTGCTACTGCAAATAGTTTAATAGTTTGATATCTTTGTAAAATATGTGTTTTTTCATTTTCTTGCAGACACTTAAATGAGAAGAGATACCCCTCTAATGTCTGTACGTTATGTATCCACCTAGAATAAGCTGATCATCTTGGTTCAGCACAAAAACCTAAGTCAGGAGGGAAAAGCCAGCCCTGTAAAAAATGTGTTGAGGTTTTTTTAAACACATATTTAATTTGCTTAATCTGTACATAAATATGTATGTAAATCAGTTTCTTGAAGAACAGCAGTAGGATGCAATGACTTCATGGAATGAGATTCTGCACAGAAGCTGATTTTATACTGCTCTCCAGTGTTAGACCAATCAAAGCTCTTACATTAGTCCAATACAGGTTTGACACTCTCCCAAAAACAGAGGCTGACCTATTTTAACCCAATTTAAACAATTTTAAGATTCCAGTTAGAACTGAAAAGGTTTTGTCAGACAGCAGTAACATGTCTGAAATTGGTGCTTACGATTTCTTTTGCCAGTAAAATATCCTCCTAATTCATCCTCCTAATTTCTATAAGGAGATGTTTTTTATTGTGGAGTAAAAGGAGTGAGGTGTTGTGTTCCTGCAGTTGTTTGTTCAGCCATGATTTTTATGAAACTCTCTCCAAGAAAGTGAATGAGCATCTTTTCCTGAATGTCGAAATATATCTGTAAATAAACTGGAGACAACTGGAAAAAAAAAAAAACACAGATAAAAATAAATGCTTGGAGAAAATTGCTGCAGACGCCTCCAGCCATTAACATGAGAGGTCACTGAAAGATTTGATGACTATGAAAGTAATGTGAATGAGTCAAATATTGTGACCCTTGTGGAATCTCAACCCAAGTGAACATCTATGGATTATATTTCATTACATTTTTCATGCAGACTTGCCTATTAGCATAAAATGTTAGGGTTTGCTTTAATTTATCACTCATCTGTTGATTTATCTGCTTTGATCACAGGTGCCTTGCTTAGGAGCACCCTTCATGACATATAATACAAATACAAAAGGTTATAACAAAACCAAAACCACTTGTCTGATAAATCCCCCCCACCTGTTATCTTGTTTTATTTCTCCTCATTCACCTCCTTTTTCCTCTACCTCCACCTCTTGACCCCCCGATCTCTACCTTTCAGCACGCTGAGCGTGGTCCTCTGGCTGAAGATGTTGTCATTGAGGGACACTTCACAAATGTAGAGGCCGCCATCTTTCAACTCAGGGGTGAGCAGAAAGGAGAAGCTTCCAGCCTCTGCATTGTAGGGCAGACCAGCCAGCTGGAGTTTCTTGCGTTGCCACGTCAGTGAGGTGGAGCCCCTCCAGCGGTCGTATTGGTACACCTGCCTCATACTTGCCTGCCTCTTGACGTCTGGAGGAAGCCAATACAACAAGACATAGTCCCCCTGGACACTAGGACAGGTCAGGGGGAAGGGTGTCTGAGCCTGAGTGGCAGTGAAGATCATAGGGCCTGTGGGCAGGGATGGAGGGAGATATGAAGACATATCAACAGGGAGTTCAGAGGGAAAACAGAGTGAAGAAGAGTGAGGTGAAGAAAGAAAAAAAAGTAGGGGAATGGAGATAAGGGGAAATTTCCTGCAACAATGGGGGATTACGTTCTTATGTGCTGAGAGTCACTTCTTCGGTTGCTCTTGCATTCTGCTCTGGCTGATTAGTAAGCTGCTGACACAGGACTTTCAGCCTGCTTGTGTTACAGACTTACTTACCATGTGTTATATTTGTGAATGAGGCCACTTTGTCAGCTGTGGAGAGAAGGGAAGCAAAAAGGAGAAGGGAAGGCGGAGGGGGGGCAAAAAGCAAATAATGAATAATACATAAATGTAGCAACTATAATATTCACAAGAGAACCAGCTGAATTCTAGTGCAGATCTACAGTAGGCTTTTGAATCTTGAAACTGCTCTATAAAAGTAAATACTTTGAAGTACTGTAGCTACAAGTCTCCTAAATAAATAATGCTGTTGCTAGAGTTTTTGGCATAGATGCCCACTCACACCATCAATAAAGGCAACAACAGATGTATTATATTCCTCACTGTTGCTGCATTGCTCTTCCTCCAGTCAGGCTTACCGTCAACAGTCACGTCCACATTGAAAGGAAAAAGACTGGTGCTGCTGTTGCCCCAGGGGTGAACCATACACACATAGGCACCACTGTCATTGTTCTGGACCTGTGGCAGTTTAGCCACTGTTCCAGTCTTAGGCTTTCTCTCACTCTTCATGGAAATGTCCCCAGGTGCTACCCAGGTGATTTTGGTGATGGCGTAGTCCGGAGTAACCCTGCCAATCAGCCGCAGGGTGCTGTGCTGAGGAATGGGTGCTGCAGGAGTAATGATGACTAGATATAGGGAAGAACACAGGAAATGAGAAGGAGAAGAAGTACTCGTTATGGCAGACAAAACAACATTTTTTTCCCGGGCAGAAGCAAAGCTCAATCGACTGGAGTAAAAAGCAAGATAAATATTGCAGAGGTAAAAGTCCAAGTTTTAATTTCCCTCTGAAATGTAGTGGAGAATAAGTTTAAAGTAGCAAGAAATAGAAACCCTTTAGGAAATACAAGTACCTTTAAAATCATACCGAAGTGCACTCAATGTAAATGTCACGGCTACATGAAAAATATAATAAGTGTGGCTGTGGCAAAGATATTTTCTTGTTCAGTTTTTTTTAAGGATCAAGTAAATAATTGGCCATTAGTCACATAATATAAATGGGTTGTGTAAAGCCCTTGTAAAGAGCTTTAGAAGAAAAAAATCAAAGACAACTAAGTAAACCCCCACGCACACACACACAGACAAACACACACACACACACAAAAGACTATTTTTGGATGTCTTCAAAATTGCCTCCTGGAGGAGAGGTGTAAGTACATAAACTGTGATACTGATGGAGTCTTGGGGTTTCTTTGGGTTACAGGTAGCATAGGAACATCACATGCAGTATCACATGCAGTTTTATCTACCTGTAAGAATAGCCAGGAGGATAATCCTTTCTTTCAGTTTCTTCTGTTGCCGCTTTATCAGGCATGAGTAGAGACCACTGTCCTCGACTTGGGGAATGAGGAACAGAGAGAAAACTCCAGTGTTTTGAAAGTTGGGGTCAGTCAATTGCATGGATGCCTTCGAGGCAACTCCAGAGAACTTTCTCTTTTCGTTGGCAGAGAGAACCAGTTTCCATTCATCCGCACCAAGTGACTTCACCTTCCAGTTAATGGATACAGCACCTCTCATTGTCGTATCAGTACAGACCAAAGTGGTAGCCATGCCCTCTCTAGCCACCACAACATCGTGCCAGTCTGAGAACAAAAAAAAAATCATGAATACAATCGATAAATTCTTGAGGAAAATCTTTGAAAACCCTTGGAAATGTGAAGATAGGAGAGGAACAAGTTATTTTCACATTTTTCAACTTGTAAAACAATATTTGCATGCCCATATGTACTATAAAAGAGTTTATTGGTAGCTGTATTTGTTCTAAAAAAAATCTACAGTCCTATTTCTGCGTAAAACTAGAGTTTTGCTAAAGCTATTATGAGCCCTGTGCAGTTTGAGTGAGTCAGGCATAATAGTTATTTTCCAAACCAGTCTTTTAAACATTTCCTTGCAGAGCTGCTGTGAATAGAGACTAAAAAAAAGGATCTTTGCACCAAAAATACTATTACTTTGAGAGATAGCCTTGATTTATCTAACATAAACTACTAGAGCATAATATTTCATTTAAATAGGCTTAAAATTCTTTTCTCACACACACACACAATGCTGTTGATTTTGCTTATGATAACAGTGTTGTTTTAGGAATGAAAGTCTGGGTCAGATTAAAACCAACAAATTGTGCAAAAATCTCAAGAAAACTCCAGATGTCTTCGGGCGTCTCCTTAACTTGAAGTTACATACCCAAACTTTAAAAAAACTGACCTCATCTGATCAGAAAGAACTCTCTTAAGGCATGACTCATCATTTACACTGATGCTGGTTCATTAATGTTTGCACCAAAAAAGCAACATTTGCTGGAAACCGAAGGCTCCGTTCTCAGCGAGAGCAGTTTCAAGTGCAGTGCAGTAAAAACATATTTCAAAAAAACCACAGAAACTATTTCATACCTGTGATGTCAGTGTGAGAAGAATAAACCGCAAAGGAGGAAACAAGAATAAAGGTGAGCACACCAAACTCCATCCCACATTTAAAGAAAAGAAAAAGCACTCTGGCTGCACCAGCTGTCTCTCTGACACTGTGACCTCTCTAAGTGCACTTCAGAGCACCAAGTATTGTTCTGTATCCTGCAATATTGCTGCTATCCCTGACTGACATGTAACAAATTTGCTGTACATCTTTCAGCCCAGCAGGATGTACTGCGACCAACACACGCTTAATCAACAGGAAAAGACTGTCATCATTCCAGTCATGTATGTGGGTGTGTGAGGCTGATAAACTACAAAATACTGGCATTACCATAATGCTGGCCCACAGTGTTCGACAACACTTCACAGCTGAACTTCTGGGCAATTAGTAACAGAACTTTTGACCCTAACATTCAGTTTGACAAAAGGAGTGTGCATGTACTCGTGTGTGTATCACAATGTGTGTATGAAACACTGAAAAATGATAAGAATAACAGAAAGCGAGGGATTGAAGGGGATGAAAAAGCGAGAAATAAAGAGTTTGGATTGGTGTGGGTGCACAGTAACCCCTAGGCTACATGTCTTTACATCCCATAAATGTCTTTAATTAAGCTAAAGGTATTATCAGCTCCTCTGAGCACTATTACAGATTTTTCCATAATTACCATTGGGTGAATGGGGGCGGTGAGGAGAGATAGAGATATAGAGAGAGGGAGAGAAAGTAGATATGTATTGTGGGTGTCTAATGACAGGGAAAGAGAAAAAAGGGGAGAGCAGCAAAGGGGGAGAGATGTGGAAGGAGAGGTGCTTCGACAGAATGAGAAAACCCAGGGAGAGCAGGAGTGTGAGAGAGTGTTGCAGGCAAACAGAGACTGTGTGACTTCAAAGAAGCCTGTGGCTGCTGACACAGAGCATGGTACTGATCCTGTGGCCCCTCCTCTATGGGTAAATAATCACCATAAGCCTTGGCTCTGTCTAATGAATCCACTGCCAATGAGCTAATATCTGTTAACTATGCGCTTCATTATCACTGCCACAGACCCCCGGAGAGCATGAGGATGGAGGACGGGATGAATAGCAGCAAGGAGTGAAGGACGAGTGGACAAAGGAAATTGAATGACACGGGAAGAGGGAGGGAGAGAGAAAGAGACAGAGAGAGGGAGGGAAAGAAGGAGGGAGAAATGACGAAGGGGAGGAAAGTAAAGTGTAAATGAAGGAAGGTGTAAAGAGTGTGCGACGGTGAGAGAAAAGAGGTGAGGTAGGGTATAAGTAAAGTGGGTGGTAGCTGGAGAGTGGAGGGTGTGAAGGTCGATTTGCTTTGGGTATGAAAAATGGATGAGCACGGTAAGGAAAAGGAATGAAATCCTCCATTCGGTGCCCACTTTGTTTAAAGGTCCATGAATGCATACCATTTAGTAGTAGCAGTATGGGTGGTCCCTGCACACTTTCAGAGAATATGATGGCCCTTAAATATTCACCTGAACGGCCAAGAAGGCTGCTGCAGTTTAAAATATGGCAATGTAAAGTACTGTTGGCATTTAAAACTCACAGCTGCTTTGTTTGTGTGACAGCTGCTTCCTCAGTCTGTGGACTGTCAGTGAGCAAAGAGTGGAAAGAAAATGAAACCTTCCTGTCTCTTTGCAGACAAATAAGTCCCAAAGAGGAACATATTCAACTGTTAATTTGTTTTTCTGGTATGCAGAACATTGTTCGACCTCTGATCGTTATCAGCGTCTTTAAAATTTGCACATCAGAAATACAGTCTGGAAATAAGAGGCTGACACTGGAGGGGAATTGAGAAATGGAACAGAACGGAAGGAACCAGGCAGCGCGGTTTAAACTGTGGGACTTATGGAGATGTAATTACATTGGCTGTAAAACACTTGGGTATAGGGATTAGACCTAAACCAGATAATGCCTTAGCTATGCTAGTATGCACCCTGCTTCAGAGGAAAATAGGGCAAAATGAATTGGAAGTTATTCTGTAGACAGAAAAAAAAAATCTCATCAACAGAGTCTGGTAGAGTCTGCAAATAGATACATGAGAAGCTGTTTCCTTTTGATTTGATTTTGCTGACTGCCACTGGATTTGTATTTTTGCCGCTCATTAATGAATGTTTATTGATTTTGGCATCTGCTGTGCTGGAGTTTAAATGAGCTAATCTGACGCATGTGTGCAGAAACAAACAGCAGAGGGCGCAAGAATCTTCTGTTTCCACGTAACCCAACGACATTAAAACTGTGTGACTTGGAGGAATTGCGTTGAAGATAACTTTATGTTGTTGTTATTTTGGGGTAATTGCTGTTTTTCTGTAGATAATATTTACAAATTACAATAATGCTTTACTTAATATGCGTTGCAGTGGCTAAAAACCAATCCAGCAGACTTTAATATGGATAAATCCGGAGCTGATACACGTCAGCTTATGGATCTCAACAACTATATCATCACACTTTATGATGATTTGGATTTTTGAAACAAATCCTCCATCTACGTAAAGTAAATGTTGTGCACTGCTCTGTACACGCACCGTCTGTTGCATCACTGTCCGTCTGTACAGAAGAATTCCTCCTCTGTTGCTTTCCCACATTGGAGTTGTTTGTGGACTTTATCCTCATCCAACTCGAGGGTGTATGAACAGCGGGTGTTGTGTGCTGTACAGATTTGTAAAGCTCCACGAGGCAAATCTGTGATATTGTGCTGTATAAATAAATTCTACATGACGACCGCTGCGCAGTTTAGATGCTATCTAGGTGCAAGTTGTGTTTTCCAGGGAAAAATGCTTTTGGCGATTTCAACAAGTTGCTCCCAGAGCCCCCCTCCTCCTGCCGTCGCCGGTCCTAATTGGTTTTTTGGGAAGCAGGACCGTGACGCCTCTCAGCCTGATGACATCATCCAGTCAGTCACACACAGCCGGACCGCCGTGCGCTCAGACGCGCAGGAACTAGTTGTTGGAGCAGGGAGAGCGCAGCAGTACTTCATTACATCCCGGACACCAGCTGGGGGAAATATTCACCTGTGCGCTGTCAGGACGATTTGACAAGGATTTTCATTTATTTGAACAGAACCCGCCTCAGAGGCACAGTGAGGGACACTTCAAACAACAGTCTCTGTCGGACCCCTGGTTTTGTCCAGTAGCCAACACAAGTTTTTTTTGTCTTGACTGAGTGAGATTTTACAACGAAACTGAGCCGCATATCAAAGGTGCTGTTTTGATTTCACATTTATTTCGGAGAGACTACGTGCCTGGTTTCATAGAGGACCGTAATCAACCATGGCGAGACATGACGCTCGAAATTGGCCCGACTGCACAAAAATGATCGGACTGCTCTGCTTGGTTGCGTCGATACTTACACAACACGGTAAGAACTGATCACTTATTTAAAAAAATAAAAACTGCTCCAGCTCATCTCCAGCAGCTTAGTGCCTTTCATTTCTTGTGTGAGCTTTAATAATTTAAGAGGAGACAAATTTAAACCTGACTACCACCTGTCAGGGCGGTGGGAGAGGAGAAGAGGAATCCAGGTGATTCCCTCACTTCCGCAGGTTTACAGTTGTAACCTCTGACAAATAGTTTTGATTTCACTCTGGTCTTGTGAGATAGTCAAACATTCTTTTCCTGGTTTCTGGCTATGAACCAGCCGGATCGCTCTTTGACCTGAGTTTCGGTCGGTGACTCAACGCCATGTTTAGTTTTCGTTAGGTGTGGCTCTGTGGACCAAGGTGTTTCAGCGAGGTGCCTTCATTGCAGCGTCCATATACTCTGTTTCAAACTGAGTCACTATTCCAGTCTGTCCTTCGTACTCTTTTCCTGAAAGCCACCCATCTCCTCCTCAGCGTCCCCCTGCCTCTTTTCTTCCCTCTGTCCGCACATCATCATCTATTAGTTACACTCCAGTGGAGAAAAAATGAGCTGGAAACAGCTTTTAATGTCGAGATTACCACAGAGGGGGCAACAGTTGAAACTTTGTCTTTTGTACTAATTTATTTAAGTGGTAACTACTTGTGCGCAATTTCCATTCAGTGAGCCACAGTAAATTGGTGACTATTACTTTAAACAAAGTGACAAGCCCCGTTTGCTCCTTGGCAACCTGTTTATACATGTTAATTATTCACATGTTTTCCAGTCCACCAGAGCTCAGGTAGCCTACAGGTACTGCAGGCCCCAAAATGAGAAAAAATATGCTTGGCATGCTGTTAACCTATTAACATATGAATGTGTGTGGCATGAAACCAGTTCAACATTTTCTCTGCTTTTCTCGCTAGGCCAGCTATTTGTTTTGTGCTGTAATTGGGGCAAGAATGTAGGGCTACATCTAACGTCCTGGCACAGCTACAGTATAAATTTCCAGTAGTGATCACTCAGTAATGTAGCTAGTTGGTTATGGTGTTGTTTTAATCACTACTCATAAGCGCAGTCACTCTTTTGACTTATTCATGCAGTGGACCCTTTTTTGTCCAATTTCATTTTACAGAACATGAAGTGCTCTTAAGGGAGGGAGAAAAGTGGGGGGGAAACAAAACAAAAGGTTTTACATATTTATGAGGGAAGAAACGCAAAGCTTAACCAGTACAAGCAAAAACACTGCTTTTAGTTTTCTTTCGTTTAAGTCTTTTTTTCCTGTTTTTTTTTTTTTGAGTGAACCTCTGACCTCCTTTTGGGTGATGGTTAAGCTATGCAACTTAAGCTTCCACTGCTGTGGAACTGGAACAGTTCACTTGTCTGTTTTGCATTTTTTTACTTTACCCTTGTCTCTCAAGTTTTGACAGCAACCACTTACCTCCAGCTTCCATCCTGAGTGTGAGAGTGAGGAGGAGTGATTAAATTCTCTGCACAGTTTTCAGTTTAATATGGCCTAGCTTATATGTAAAAATTCAATATTGGGCTAGATGGGTTTTTAATTAAGGTCGGCCTCTGTAATATTTCTGCATTGTATATGAACCTTATTAGAAGCAGTCAGGTGGGCAGCCAGTATAAGCTCTGAAATTACACTATAATACCCCCCCTACATCAAGGTTGTGAGGGACCAGGGATGTGGGTCAGAAAGGCTTGGCCCATTACCATGGAGATGTTTTTATTGGGAGAAGGGCGGGCCCTGCGTGAGGGGGAGTGTGGGGCGGGGGTTATGAGGCTATGGCTGTATTGTCTTTATGGCTGAGTAAGCTGCATGCGTGCAGGGGGTGGCTGGCTCGCTGTCTGAGAAACTGGTGGGCACACAGGGTCACCGGGCTGGGGGAAGAGGCCGCTTCCTCCTCTGCTCTCAAATAAACCAGTGTTTTTCTTTGTCTACCTGAAAGCATCCAGCTAGAGCTTCTTCACATGCAAAGCTACTCTTGATGACCCTCTCCGTGGCTTGGAGGAAACAGGTGGCTCCTCGGCAGCCTGCTGCTTTGCGTGGGGTTGTGGCGGAGTTTCTGGGTTGACGGGAAAACTCAACGGGCAGCAACTGATTAAGACAGGCGACGCCCCACCTCCCCTCTCTCCCACTCCCTGCTTGAAACCTCCCGCCAACCCTCTTCGCTCCCTGCCCCCACCTCTGCTGTCGAGTACATACAGGGGCCTTGTTCTCGTCTCGCTCTTTTTTTTTCACCTATCTTTCATTCTCTCCTGTCCAGTGCTTTTGTTTGAACGACGGTAGTCATTGGGTTATTCAAATAGCCCCCCTCCCCCCTCTCTCTTCGGACTCAAGGCTGCGCGGCTCATGACAGGAACAACATGCAGACAGGAAAATGTAACGCATGTGACCTCACCGTGGCTGTAGGATCTCACTGGAAGGATGTGTTTTTCTTCTTTCTACGATCAGAGCAGCTAATATCGCAACTTGTGAAAATACTCAAATGTCCTGCATTTTCACCAGTCATTACGACACTAGCTGCCCTTAACCTCCCCTCCCACACACATACTTAGTGTAGATACTCAGTGACTCCAATGTAGTGATGTTTCTTTTGGCAGTCCTACGTGTGCAATTGCTCAAACTATTAGGTCTAACTGTTTCCCTCCACATGGTGTGAACAGTGTAGTCCTGCCAAGCCAAGGACCATTCATCATCACAGCAGAGAAAGAGCACTAAACTCTGTCTGTTAAGAGGAATATAATTGATGGTTCATGAGAGGAGTTTATTTTTTTTCAAGCCTAATAAAAGAAGGAAAAAGTAAGTCCTTAGTATCTCATTAGTCCCAGTGGAGTTAGGGGTTTTGGTCTTGATTCGTTTTTTTGTGTTAATGGCTGTCGTGGTGTGGTCCTATCATTATGTAAATGAGCCGTCCTCACCCCTTTGCACCACCCCTGTAAATGTCAGAAGGATTTTGAAAAGGTCGGGTGTGGGTATCCATATGTGTGTAAGGGAGTCTGGTTCTGCCTGCGATATGGGATAGGACGTCTACACATGCACACACACACGTGCTACGAGGCCTTCCTCTTGAAATGACACATCAATAACCTCCTCCTCCCCCTCATCATCACCATTAAGAGTTTGTTGATTCAGACATAAAAGTGTGCCTGGATTTATGGCCTAATGGAGATGTGAGAGTGATACTAATCCATTGTGTGTGTCTCTTTCTACATGGGCAGTGTGTCACAAATTTGGCCCTATTAAGTTTGAATAACAAAATCGTCAAATGATTGAGTGGAAATATTTGGCATTTCACCAAATGAGTGCAGTGATTTAGACAGCTTTCTATTAGTCCTTGTTACTCACCAGGTATGCTATTGGGGAAAAAAGGGGTTTTTAACCTAGTAGCAATTTTCAGTGTCTGTCTAGAAATTAAGTACCTCTTATCTGACAATAAAGTAGTGGTGGATGGAAAGCTTTTTAACAGATGTATTCAAAACATTTTAGCAGGAGGCAATTTTCATTTTTAAAAGCCCTTTTTCTATCAAAACTAAATTGATGAAATTAATGTTGATCCTCGCTGTCTTACAATATTTTACATATACAGATATTTTAATAAGCCCGTTTTAGTGAAATGCTTTGTAGATTTTTCATTACCAATGACCAGATGCACAAAAGATCCATCAGGTTTATTGTTGACTTGGCAAATATTATTAGACTGGATGGATGGATCTGAAGAGAGGGAGGTCGATGAGCACGAGTCACTGCTTCTTGTTGCATTTTAGGCCAAGTATTGGACCACAATTGAATACGCACACACACACTCCCACGCACATGTACGCATACAGCTGGTGATGAATAATGGCCGTAACCTGAGGCTGCGCTATAAGTCAGATGACATTCCAATAATAGGGAGGAGGCGTCACATCGCAGGATGACAGTGCATGTGTGCGTTAGGAAGTGGAGTGCACCATCCTCATCAGCAACCCTGTTATCTTCCACAGACATCACATCTGAGGACATCCTTTTTTTCACTCCCTGCTCATTTAATTGACTTTCTTAAAGGATGCTTTTCCTGCAGCCTGTAATAACGATAGTGGCTTTCCTGTAACGAGACAGCCGAAGCCAGCAGCTCTGATCCGTTTCCATGTCGGATGTTCCTCCCTACTGCCCTCTGCCTGCATGTACACGCTGGCTGGATGGAGGCCTGCGCTCAGGTCACGCTGAGAGCCCCCCGCCGGGATGTTTGTGTTTGACTCCCGGGGTTGCCAGACTGCTGGAGGCGCCCCCATCTGATCCAGAGGAAAATGAGCAGAAATCCTCCTTTCAGAAGGAAAGCCAAATGGTATTAATATGAATGGGGCAGTTGAGGGATTTCCAAACCCACAACTGTGCTGGGGTCGATGATATTGTTGGCAGAGGTGTTGGGTTAAACAGCTATCTACATCAAATCTGTGTGCATTAGCTCACACACTGATAGGAGTTCACTGCAAGACACTATTCCATAATGTACTCTTACCACCCACATGTTGTTAGATAATGAAAAGTTTTAAGACTGTACTATTTGGTGAGTAGCATGCCAGAAGCTTTTCGTGTATACAAAGCTATAAGGCATATGGCTTTTTTTTTTTTTTTTTCTTGTTGTAAGTCCCACACATTTCCACACTATTAGTCAAGATACTGTACCTTCTGCCAAATCTGCATTTTCTTATCTGCATTCTCCGAACACACCCAGGTTGGAATTTAGAGAGATGCAGGTCAAACCCATTCCAGCCCAGCCAGTGAGCGGTAATTCCAATTGAAGATCCATTGAAAGGCAGCCAAACTCTTTAAAATAAAATCCCCTTAATTAACTAGACTTGGGAGATGGGTGTCTCCGTGACCCCGCTGTAGAAAAATCACTGAGGAGGATCGGCGAAGGTAGAAGCGTGTGAGTGGGGGTTGAGGATGTCGACATTTTCAAATTCCACGCCGCAGCATCTTGGCAGGAAGGTTGAAGGAGGATTTCAAAAACCTGCGCGAGGGAGTGAACCAGGGAGGCCAAGAATTATCAGCTCATTTGTAATTTAGTCGCACCTCCCTCCCCTCTTTTTTTTTTCCCCCCTCTCTTAAAGCATTAGACACATATTTAATAGCCAAAGAGCCTTTCATTGTAGACAGTAAAGGACTGCCTGCACTAACCTTTCTCTTTTTATTATTGTTACCTGCCCTGTACCCTCTTTCTGTCATCCTTCTCCTCTTTCTTCTGTCTTTGTCACATTCTTTTATTTCAGAAATCCTCCCCTTAGTGCACTCAGCAGATCTCTGAGTATGTAAGCACTGAGGCCCTTGACTCTGTCCTCCCCAGCATGTCCCTGTGCACACACATGCTCACAGCAGCTCATTAGCAGTCACCTTAATGTGTCTAAATGTAGTTTGCGAGGTGGAAGGTGGTTTGCGTTATTGATCTGGTATTGAATGGTGGATGATGCAGTGCCCTTATGTGATATTGAAAACATTTAGGGCTCGCTCCATCGACATGGCAGCACCATGAAACATCTCTCTCTCTCCTCCTCCTCTGCTAATCCTCCCTGTGTCCTCTCTGCTCCCAGTTTGTGAAATGTCAAGCTGTTTTTTTTCTTTCTTTTTCGTGTTACTTCTCAAACATGTGGCTCTTTTTTTCATCAGCATGCGTTACAAGCAACACTGAGCCATTTTTTTTGTCTCTTTGTTACCTGTCTGCACACCTTTGCTCACCACTGTTAATGCACACAAACACCAGACGTGCTGCATCTTCATCACATCTGACTTTGACAAGGTCATGTCCAATTCACACTTATCAGAGGCAGTGGACAGCCTGGCTACAGGAGGAAATTGAATTTGGTGTGACAGGGTCTTGTCAGGGCTCTGGGAGCTGGATAGAGAGCCATGCTCCTCCAACACCTTGTGCACACCAACTGCTTTCAATTCGGTTAGCTTTCCCCGTGATCCCAGCCGTCTTATCTGAGCAACAGGGTAAAATTGCATACTGTAATGTAAAAATGTAGCGGCCCTACACAGAAATTTGAGATAAGAAAACTGATTATGTGCGACAGTTTTTTTTTTTTAATGAAAGCATGTAGGGAGTGTTCTTGTGTTTTGCAAGCCGAGCAGCTCTTGTTACGATCCTACAACTACACTGATATCAGAGCTGTCTATTATTGCACTTGTTGGTTTAAAAATGTGCGGCCAGGCTACACTGATAAACAAGCAGCGCTGTCGTCATTAGTCCCCAGAGCCTTGAAATGGCAGGAGCATTTAAATCCTCCCCTGAAGCAAACAGCACATTAAGGTCAAATGGAGGCAGCAGGTTTATTCAGTTATCAGCCCAGTGTTTTGTCAACAGGGTGTGCCAAGGTTTGTTTGGCGTGGCTCCTCAGGGAGAAGCAGGTCCTCCTTCGTTGAAGTGATTTGTCTCGTTCATCTGCTCAACTGATTGCCCGCTCTCTAATCGGCCACTTGCTCCCCCGCTGCCACTCTCCCTCTGTCACATTTGTGCCTTGACTTCCACTCCTCCATCTTGATTCATTCTTTCCCTGCCCTCTCTGGTTGTCTCTGTTTATGTCCTGTCCTAATGCAGCCACTTCCTCCTCTCTGTAATTTGGTCCGCATAATTGATCCATCTGCTCCGTAAACTGCTGTGTCTTACTGTATCTCTTTTCCTCCTCTCATCCTGTTTTTTTTGTTCTCCTTTGCTTTGTTTTTTAGTCATCAATCCCTCGTTTCTCCCTCTGTAATTGGTATGTCTGTTACACTTCTTCATCCTCTTATGCTCTCTCCTGTTTTCTGGAGCTCTCTCCCTGTCCCACCGTCCAATTCCCTACTTGTCTCTTTCACCTATGTCATCCCCAGACTTTCTCTTTAAGCCTATCCAAACTGCCTTTGCTACTTTCCCTCTCCTACTCTCATTTGCTCCCCTTGTCTCTTGCTCTACTTTCCTCTCATACCTCTTTAACAGCCCCCACCCTCCCTACAGACATTTGTATTGCAGGCATCTGTACCTTCCTACCACTCCTAACGAGGTCTTCCGTTTCCTCTTTCTTGTCCACATCAATCATTCGTTCTCTCTCTCTCTTGTACACTTGTCCTCTCCCTCTTTGTCTTCTAATGGCCACCTCCTCCCACTCCACCCTGGTGGGCATTTTTTGAAGGTTAAGTTGCTGTGACACTTTTACATTTTTTTTTTTTTTTTTCACTGCACCTCACCCACCCACTCCCAGATTATCTCACCCTTCTCTCCCTCACCCACGACAATCGCAACCTCCTCGCATGCAAACACGGAGCACAAACACACGGACACGGTACAGCGAGGCTGATTTGATGGTTGAATCACTTGATTACTGTACAGAGGACAGGAAAAGGGGAAGTGACACAACAAAGTCAAGTTAGCGAGTGAGCTAAGCGAGCAGGTAAGACGGGCGAAATGGAAACAGATGCTGGATTTTATTTCATTTCAGCAGAGCTAACCTGTCGTGCAGTGCCGGGATCAGGCTGACAATGTCCACTCCCCTGCTGCTAGATGCTGCCACACACTCGTCTCCCCCGCAGGCAGTGACTCGGCTGGTAATATAGCTTGACTCATCGAACAAGAATCTCGCACTGGAGTCGAAATGGGATTACATTTGAAGAGTTAATTCCCAGTGTAAAAAAGAAATACAATCCAATGCTGCACCACATAACCAGCTCTGTGAAGCTTAATCTTTTTTTTATATATTTTTCTGTCTGTGAGATACTAAACACATATCTTTCAATAATATAATAAAACTGTGAAGACTGCAGTTTTGTTTTACATTTTTGTTTTGTGCTTTTAGAACAAACAGATTGCCAGAGCAGGTACAGTCAGATTTGCTGTATCTCTGTGGCACTGACAGAAATGCCCATACAGGATCGAACTGTCTGTGTTGTTCGCGGATCCAGAATGATTTCTTTTGTTGTTCAACACAAATGACAGTTGTTACACCATGATGCAGACTAAAGCTTTCTTACTTTAACCCTTTAAAAAATAGTAGTGATGGAATAAAGATTGATTTAAAGAGAAATGAATGACAAACATCAGTCTCTTGTTATCACTTAAAAAAGGTCTTATTTAGATTTTTGTGTCTTGCATAATTATAATTATCTTATGATTATTGGAAGAAATCATTGGCGGTGGTGAAACAAAATGATGCAGGCCTGAAATACACAGTGTACTGCTGTTTTATTTCAGGTTGTTAGTCTCAGTGTCGTCACAGGAGAACATGTTGTTTTCAAGTAGTGGACACATCTTATTTTTGCTTTACTTCTTGGAATACTTTTTTTTTTTTTTACCAGCATATTAAACATACATTTTGCACGAGGAGAGTTCAACAACAGCAACCTTAAGATGTTGTTCTCAGTCCAGGCAGTCAGCTGGCTGCTGCTAGACAGAATGATGCACTTGGTGTTACTGAAAACAGAGACACCATTGTTCTCAGCCAAGCTTAGAGACCCTCCTCCTCCTTCCTCCCTTCAGACTCTTTCCCTCTCTGTTCCCCCTAATCCAGGTGAACTGAGGGAGAATCATTCAAAAGGCCATCTATTGTCCTCCCTCCCCGTCTCTTCCCTCCCTCCCTCTGCACCACACCTGTATCAATGGACAGACCTGCTTTTCAGTAGTGGCCCTAGAGGGAAAGTGGCTCCGTAACAAGAGATGATTGGGTAGTTTCTCTTGAAATGGAGGCTGATGAGTTTTTTTGTTGTGCTGATGGACCACCGTTTTGCTTTTTTAACAAGTTTTCTTAGTGCACAGGGCACTGATACACTCCTCGAAGGCCATTTATGGTCCAAAAGTCAGGTATTTGCTGGGTGCCTTTTGCACGCACACGTTCATCTTGTGCATGTACCGCACACTTGCTTGTTACTTGGCTGCTTGCTGTTTTGGCTTTCTGTCTTGGCTTCTTCAGGACGAGCCGGAAGGGAGGGGATGAGAGACCGAGAGAGGAGAGGGACTATCTTCTCTGCTGACTAGTACTTGTCATCGGGGCCCTGTGGGTGTGTGCTCGCTCCATCAGGTTGCTGGAAGCCATCTCCTGAATCCTCCTCCTTTTTAAAAGCTTTTAAAAGAAACACTTTAACCACTTACTTCTGTCCTTTTTCCCTCTCTTTTCACTTTCCTCTACTTGCAACAAGCTCGCGGCTGATTCGTGCACCAGTGATTCATGAATTTTTCTCTGGCACGGCACAGTCATGCAGGGTGCACGCACGAGTGTGTGTGTCGAGTGTGCGCAGGGTCTGAGCGACAGAAGAAGGCTGGATGCTGGGGGGGAGGTAGAGTGGGAGAAGAAGAAGAGAGGGAATGTGCTGTGATGCCAGCCGTGATTAGAGCAGTAGCACTCGCCGTTTAAACACACATTTAAATAGACACAGCCTCGGGAAGATGGGGAGGGGGTGAGGTGAGGAAAGGATGTGGTTCCTCTGCTTGTGTAAACTAACACAAGTGTTCTCAATTGTTCTGGTTTTAAATAGAAGTCCCTCAGGCTCCACCTACCAACTTTCTCTTGTTCATTTGTTTGTCTCTCCTCCTCCCTCTCTCTCCTTTTTCTCCTCCACTGTCTCCCTCTCTATTACATTTTTTACTTTTGACATAGAATTGCTTTATCTGGCATGGATTATTGATGCCCTCCGTGGATGTTTGTCCCTGTGTCTTCACTCCACTGTGCTTCTCCCCTGCATTCCTTTACATGACTCCCTCTTGTGTGTCCGCTCATTTGGTTGTCGTCGCCGTGCTAGTCGGTTCCCCTCTCCTCTAATTTATCTCTCCTCCTCATTCCCTCCACATGACTCTCTCTCTCCCGTCTCTCCCCTCATCACCTCAGCCCATTGTGAGCTCGCTTCCTGTCTGTCTCTCCTGCTTCCTTCTAGTCTTTATTTTCCCAACTGTTCACCCACCCCAAGCGTCCCTTTTCCTATTCCTCTGTGAGTCTGATTTGTCCGGCTTGTCTCAGGTTTGAATGTCCTACTTTGATTTCCCCTCTCCCCTCTGCTCTTTGCTCCTCCCCTCCTCTTTCTGTTGTTTATTTACATAGAGAGAGATGGAGGTAGCGCTGTCAGGATGGATTGATGGATGGCGAGAGGCCATGGGTGAGGGGATCTGGGCGTTTGATGGACGCTCTTGTCACTCAGGATAATACTTACAGAATTGGCTGGTTCGTTATTGTGAAAAGGTCCTTCCATGGGAGACTTGCCGGCTATATTAAGACACCTTGAAGAGCTCACCTCGCCACGGTTGTCCTTTTGGTTTCCACAGATCTGACTTTGTTTCCGTATTGCAACCTAAAGGTCCTAACCAGATGAAAGCACCCTTCTCTTAGGACGTATATTGACATTTTCGAATATAAACCAACTCCATAGACAGAGACACTCCGCTGCACAGCATGTCTGCCCTTTAAAAAGCTCGTCCCTTGTAGATGACATAATTATGCAGTGTCAACGTGTGACAAGCTGAGCTTAGCTGCATTAGAAGTATTAATATGCACAGCGTAGGAGGGAGCCTGTCCATGATCTTCTAATGCTTATAGCCACTCATTTGCCTCCACTCATCTTGAGGAGCCATCACACGCTGGTGCAAGTTATCTCTGGAGCCATCAGGGCTAATGTTAGACGGTCTTTTTCTGCCCAGTAGTTGGTTTTAAGACTGGTATAATCTCGGTATTGCATTCATTTATCAAATTTAATGAATACACTGAGTTTTTAAAGATGACACTGGGGTTAATTGACCTTTTTAAAAGAATACAATATTGGCTATGATATCATAGTTAGGCCAGACTGATTACATCCAATATTAGTTTCAATTTCTATTGAAGACTTAAACCTAAATAGGTTTTAATGTGACACTTTTATTAAAGCTAAATGCTCATGTTTTCATTATTTATTATAATTGTCACATGTATTAGCCATTGATTTAAATAATTTTCAAGACACTTTCATTCTGTTGAGATTTGCTGATGGAGTGAATTGGTTTCTTGGGAAACGTTTTGAGGTATTAATCTTACAATGACCTACACATAAAATGTAGACCATTTTGAATAGAGAGCAATTACAAAAGCAAAACTTTTCATTCCTATTACAGCAGTTTCCTGGTAGTACTATGAGGTAATAGTTACAGTGAACAGGCTGCAGTCCAGCAGTGCAGCTGTGTACTTTGTCATATTTTATAACACCAAGTGCAGTTCAGCGCAGTGGGACTTGTAGACTGAGATGTTACAGAATATCCAGCCTGAAATATTACAGCCGTATTCTGACTGAAGTGATAAATTGTTGAGAGGTGAACCTTATGTTGTGTGTAACAGTTGGGACACCCCCTGGGCAAATTATCTGTTTTCTTGCTTTATTTGTTTTTTTTGTTTGTTTTTTTTAAAAGCAACACATGCAAACAGACCTAAAAATTAGCCTTGCTGTACATTTCGTGAGCTCAAAAAATAACTAAGATTCAAACTATAATTGTTCAAGTGCAAACTTTTGGTCACTCTTCTCCTAATGTGTCAGAACTTTATGAACTCATTAGACCTTAATTGACTCATTAGGATTTGTGAGCAAGGTCAAGGATTGTCATTACAAAGGATGATTATAATCCCAAAGCTTTACAAAAATGTAGACTCCTCAAACTTTGTGGTAACACTGAACAACCACGGCCCCTCTAAGCTGATCGAGGATGTGAGAATGAAGCTAATTGATGCTTACAAAGGCGAGGAAGGCTGTAAAAAGATATCGCAGCACTTTCAGCTTTCCACTGTCCGAAGTGTCATTAAAACAGGGGAATCGTGGGAGACGGAGAAAACCTTTAAGATAAAACTGCTTGTCTGCTGTGCAGCAAGCCAAAGCAAAAATCCCCAAATGACTCCAGACAAGCTGTTGCAAAGAATTGGCTGAGGCAGCAGTGGAGGTGTACCGCTCCACTGTACAGAACAAACAGGGTCTACATGAAGAGCCATCACAGGAAACATTTACCTGTGACCCCATCACAAAAGTCTGCATCTGCACAAGTCAGAGCCCCTTTGAAACCCGCTACTGTTTGCAGCTGAAATTAAACTCGAACCCCCTGACTATGCTGACCGAAAGTGTTTTTAATATCTCTTTGCAGCAGGGTCTGTATAAACTGCTTTTCACTTCAGAAATCAACATAATATGCAATTTGTGCAGAGGTGCCTGAAGTTTTATAACTGTAGGTGCTGTTTGACTTTGCTACTGCATCTTTCATGCATGGTTATCTCAGCCTGAGCCAATAATTGTACTGCCAATTTGATCATATTTAAGAAAGCATCGGCATCACACATTTTATTCACACGTTTATTTTCGCTGAAGTAACAGTATATCTGTGCCATGTATCTGTATGATATGTGTCTAGGGATTAAATGGTTAGTTGGTTTCAAGGAAAAATGCCAAACATTTCCTCCCTCTAGCTTATCATCGTTGCCAATTTGATGATATTCTGTGTCTAATGCGATAGTAGACCTAATATAATTGGTTTTGGACTGTTGGTGGTTAATTGAGATTAATCATTAGATACAATGATAATGAAAATAATCATCAGTTACAGCTCTAGATATAATTGTTTTCATAATGGAAGTGTGGTAGTCAGAATAAATTAGAATAATATTGACAAGCGGATGCATGCTAAAAAGTGCAAATGTTCAGTTGAAGCAAAAGACTGCTTAGAGGACTTCCTGACAAATTGAAGGCATGGATCAGTCTAGCACAAAATCATTAGATCACCTAACAGTTGACACACCCCATTTGTGCTGAGTCTGTAATGGCAGAAGTGACAGGAGAAAAAAGGGGCCGCAGAGATCATGTGAATGCATGCAGCGGGATGAGCAAGGAGGAGAGACGAGTGCAGGCCATGCTGTTGGAGGTAAATGTATGTTGGCAGTAGCTAAAGGGAGGAAAGGAGTGAGAGCACAATGGCGAGGGAAGAGAGGAGCCTGTTACCGAACCATCAGTGGCGGTAATGAGACACAGGTGCAGTCCGTGGAACCACATCGCCTATCAGTGAGGAAGAGTATGGCAAGGCTGGAAATAAGTCAGAGATACTGTAGAGCTACAAGAAAGAAGACTCGATGCAACATTTCACTTTGATAGAACATTATTACTTATTAGCATGCGCACCCCCACAGGAGTTCTTGAACAATCACCCGAAAACAGTAGGCACCCTGGGGACGTGTCATTACTCTGGGCGCCCGGGTTTTTTCGGATTCTCAATTCATTTGCATCTATTTTCAGCAGCTAGTTAAAAAAAAGTCACGTGTGCCGCGCATTAAAAAAAAAAAAACAAGCATGACATGCAGCCACATCATGGGACTAATTCTGGGTCTTTGTTTGTAGTTCATCATCATCTCTGATCATTCCATTTAGACTTGGTTTTCAAACATATGCTAATGAATGAGGAGCCAGGAAAAGCCAGAGCTTTGCAACACTGCGACTGATTTCAGCACTTGATTGTTAATGAACTTATATTTGGGGTTTGCTTGCTAAAAACAGAAAATGTTGGATTAGTTAGAAAAGCCGCTTTGAAAATTGGTTAGCAGAGAGGATGCAATGAGAAAAAAGATTAAGGAGGACCGAGGGGAGAATGTAAGGTGACAGATTGAGATAGGAGGGAGAGGCAGAGAGGAACAGAGACTCAGCAGAGGAAAGAAGGGCACAAGCGGCACAGGAAAAGGTGTTAAGACAGTGTCGGGGGTATTGAATCAGAGGGGCGTGTGTGAGGATGTGAGCTGCAGAAACACACTCTCTGCCGCAGGCAAGTCGGAGTGACTACTGTTGCTTCTATACTTGTTTTTCTTCACCAACTCCAAGATCAGTCAAACGCACAATCCAGATGGAAGGTTTAGGAAGGGAGGAATCCCCGCAGTAAACAAGTGTGTGCGGGCGTGCATGGTGTAGAGAGAGGAATATGCGGTACAGAGCAGGAGCAGTCGGCACGTTCACATGGACGCATGGTTTGTTTGAATGTTAGACATCAGAGAGGGTGAGAGAATGGCCTTTGTATTCAGCCGATACCGAGTGAGTAAATATTTTGGAAGGGCATGCTGTGTCGGTAGATTGTTCTTTTAGGCAGCGGGGGTGACGACGAAGGAGGGTGAGATAAGAGGAAAGGAGACGGCGAGCTAGAGGAAACTGCGAGGCAGCAGCTATGTTTATTTCACCATGCAGAGACGGGAACACAAACTGGGCTTTGTCCCGCGCTCAGGCTAACTTAATGTTAGAGCTAGCTGTGAGACCTCAGAGAGATGCAGAAACTGCTTTGCTCTTTCCCCTTCATTTGCTGCCAAATGACATCGCTTACTCTGCTACAGGGTTGCCCTCGCTGCCAGTGGCTGCTATCATGAATGAACAATGTGTACTTCTCAGGGTCTCTACCTCTCCTCGGGGTGCTTCTCCACAGGCCGAAGGTGTACACTACAGGACATGAAGCTCGGCATAAGATGATATTCATGCTGTGGCAGCCTTGTTAAAGCCGTGTTTGATGTGTCTGTTTTTCTAATGTGGGAACATGGTGTGCTTGTAAATAACCACGTGAACAACACATACATGCAAGCTGTAGTTTGACCTCCATATGGCCCCTGTAGTGTATATGTATTTCTTTCTCTCTCTTTTTTTTGCTATTGTATTAGGGCTGGGTGGCTTTAAAGTGGGGATGAGGGATAAGAGGGGTCATTCATTCACCTCTCTCGCTCGCTCACACACACACACACACACACAGGCACGCACGCACACACACACCTCCCTCACAGGCCTTTCATCTTTACTCTCACAGGCTTCTCTTGTTCTGTCAGTCTCGCTGAGGAGAAAGAAGGCGAGAGGGAGAGAAATGGAGGAAGGATGTCAGGGAAAGGGGTGAGAAAGGCGGGTAAAGGACAAGGAAGAAGACAGCAAGTGATTTGAGTTTCCTGTTCCACATAAAACCATCTCGCGAGCTGCCACACCCTACTTCATCACCTCCATTTGGGGTAAAGAGTAACAGGTTGCTAAAGCTCTTTCTGCTTCTGTGCACTGTCATCTCCATTTCATCTTTTTCCACCCTCCATCTCTTTAATTGTATCCTTCTCATCTCATCCTTTGGTTGCGTTGCCTCGCCATCACTCCCTTCCACTCTTCCTCTGTCCATCCCTCGCTCTCCCCGGGGCCTGCCTCGGTGGGTCGGTTCCAGTCTGTCTGTTTGCTGATGACTTCACTCGGAGCAGATGTG
>OOFC01006712.1:3495-16614 GCA_900323345.1 Pseudochromis fuscus
TTCCTCTTTGTTTGGAGGTCTCTTGACATCTGATACCAGTGGCAGGAAGCACCATCTGTACTTCTGTCAAGTACAAAGTAACAGCTTCTTTCTAAGATTCTGGGAACTCCAAGGCAAATTTTATCTACCTTATGAAAACAAGAAGTCATTTTCATATTTAATAGTAAATATTAGATGTCATTAATTATGAATTTATGTTTATGTTTGTGTGTGTGTGTGTGTGTGTGTGTGTGTGTGTTCCCATTCCCGCACCTGCATCTCTGCATCAGGCTCCTTTTATGAGTATGTGGACTGAATGTGTGTTCCCTCTTTGAGCCGAGGGTTTTGTCACCAAAGCGACCATGCTCCCTTTGATCTTTTGATGTATGATATCAGCAACCTGTCTCACACACACACACACACACACACACACACACTTGATGCACACAGGCTCATGATGAATACTCACAAATAGTCACTTTCACTCTGCTATATATAAACTCTCAGTCTCTGTCAGATCAATAATAAAGGTGTATTGTTGTCCTGCTGTAGAGGCCTCTCCCACTCTCCCCTCCCTCCCCCTCTGCTTTTCTCTTCGGCCACTCTTTTCTTTTCTCCCCTCTTTGTCACTCTCTATAACCATTTGTCCTCTTCTCTTTCCACCTCCATTTTCTTTTCTTTTTCCTAATTTTCTTTCCTCTCTCTCTCCCACTTCTCCTCTCCCCGCTCTCCTCTCCCTCTCCGGCAGATGAAAGCACAGATCAGCTCCGGCCTTTGAAGTGGCTGAGACTGGCACCCTCCCACTGGTTTAGCAGTAGGAGGAGGGGAGCAGAGGTTTTAGGAGAAAGGGCAGGAGATGAGAGGAGTTATGAGGAAAGAGAAGAGGAGAGGAAGAAGGGGGGGACGAAAGGTTTTAATTGAGAGGACGGAGGAGTTGGGGCAGAGGTAGGAGACGGAAGAAGGGTGTGAAGGAGAGGGGAGGTCTGGGCTGAGATCCTAACCCAAATGATGTCATTCATCCTTTACCATGGCAACCTGAGGAATGCCTTTTTCAAAACCTCAAGCCTGACCGAGGGTGGAGGGAGGGGAGGAGCGTCACTCAGCGCCTCCGCTCTTGAAGAAAAGCCGTGAGGCCCAAAACCTGATCCTGGTTTACTGCTGCGTTCAGTCACTCAAAGCCATCAGTAGCACAGCCCATAATATCTGCTCAGAAAGCTCCACCGCTCCTCTGCACACACTCAACTCTCTGAAATGATGGATTCAGGATGTGACCAAACATTAATACATTAAAATCCACTGCAGTGCAGACCTGCTGTGGCAATAACAGAATAGTAAGCAGCCTGGTCCTGCATAAAGGCTCTGAAAACTTTCTCAGTCAACATCTTACTGTACATGTGGGATTCTGCAGGGTTCACACATAACCTGGAAAATTCCTGGAAATGTAGAGAAACAAGTGAAATGTCCTGAAAACCACTGACCACTTGTCCTGGAAAACAGCTGTGAGATCTCTACATGTTTCTACATTTCTCTACATATTCTGCAATTAAAGTGACAAATTTATGAAAAAAAAAGATTTGCAAAATTTTTGTTGCAAATTTATGAGAACAACCGTTGGATAATGTCTGACATTAAAGTCACTAAAAACAAAATCATTAAGTTGATCTTATGTTTCAAAAAGAAGAAGGTTTAGGGGCGTGGTTACTTTTTTCGACAGGTCTAGTATCCAATGAGATCAGCCCTGAACTCCAGTCTCATACACATTGGGCAGTGTCCTCTGGTTCAATAGTTAGTCCCGCCTCCTCACTCCTCCCTTCAAACCAACAGGTGACATCCTCTTAGCTTTGTCTGTGGAAAAACCGCTTTCCCGTTTTTAAGATGTGGCAACAATTTGTATGGGGCAGCAGTGGGTTGGGACTTGAGTTGGGAACTGGAGGGTCACTGGTTCAAGTCCCAGCCCAGACGTAAATATGGAGTGTGGACTCGTGGCTGGAGAGGTGCCAGTCCACCCCAGGCTTGATCAGGGGTACCTTGACAGTGCCCTGGAGGTGGACTGGCACCTCTCCAGCCACCAGTCCACCTCCAAGGCACTGCCGAGGTGCCCTTGAGCAAAGCACTGACACCCCCTCCCCAACTGCTCCGGGCGTGCTGACAAATGGCGGCACCATCTCTCTATGCCCTCTGCATGCATGTTACAGGGCTCCTATATATGTGTGTGTATGTATGTGTGTGTGTGTGTGTGAAACTGGGGCCTGCAGTGGGGTGTAAATGTAGTTTTGGTGTGTGTGTGTGTATTGTATTCATTGCATGCTCATTGACAATAATAAAGATTCCTCCTTCTTCTTCTTGTTGTCTACAAAATATGAAGCTCCAGCAGTAAAAGCAAGAAGCATTCAAACAAGAAGTTGAGAAAAGCTCAATAATGGAAATAACGTAGCTTGTTTGCGTAAGTTCAACAAAAACTGAAGTTTGAAACAGTCATTTTTGGTTTGAGAAGTTACGTACTGGACTAAATCTCGACCGGACACATTAACTGCAGAAAAAACAGAATCTGAACGTAAACTAGAATTTTTTTTGTTGTTATTTTTTTGGCTCCGTCTCAAACGGTGGAAAACACATAAATTCCACACAGCAAACAGCCCATGTGTTGTCGCACGCTGAGGCTAATGTGGTGCTGTAACAGCCATTCACTGTAATCTAAAACCAATTATTTCATTTTCCGCTGTCCTCTGTGCAGCTGTGAGTGTCAATTTGGGACTGTGGAAGTGCAGGGATTTAATGAGTAATCAAACTCTAAAGTTTGTCCTCAAACTTTTATGGACCTAATTTATGTTTTCCAAATCCACAAACTTTCAAGGGTTTCCGAGGCCTCTGGGAACTGTCTTAATTAGGTTAATTATGTAGGTTTTAATTAACTAAGAGGGGTGGGTGGGCTTCTGCTGGCCTGGCTGTCGGGCTGCCCTCAACCACACCTGGGAGGAAGGGAGCAGGGAGATAAGGGAGGGAGGGAGGGAGGGAGAGGGAGGAGATTACAGCCTGCAGTGGTCTGGGAAGATTGGATGTTTTCACCAAGCTACAATATCATATGTAGATGTACAAAAATTATATTTTGAAGATGTGGGTTTTTTTGGGGGGTTTTTTTGTTATCTCCACCTAGGAGGCTACATTTTTGCCTGAGTTTGTCTCTCTGTCCCTCTGTTTGCAACATCACAGAAAAACTATTAAACCAATCTCAGATATTTTTTATTTCCAAGGGCTAGGATACTGCCCAATGAACTGACTCATACATTGTTGGTGATATCAGAGGACGGGTCCTGTCCAACACAATCCTGATAAGATCCATATCTGGGGATTGATGCTGTTGCTATTTTATCACAGGAGAGTGACAGAGTTCAGTCTATTGCATCAGTACAGCTGAATTATGCCAAGGCACAGGTTTGTGCTCTGAGTGCTCTCTAGGTAAATAGTTAGTGTTGTTGTTCAGTGTTTACAGGACAGAGGTGGATATTAGACTGAAGCCTGACCTCATTCATTCATTCTTTGATTCATTCAGTGCTCTCGGTACCACGCTCCATGTTCAAGTGCTCATTGTCAAAGTATTCTTTTATAAACTGGGCTAGTCCCCTCCCTGCCGCTGCTCTGTCTCATTTATATGTTCAGTATTTTTATTAAGCCCATGGTGATGTAGAGACAGCTTCATTTACATTGAAAGAATATGAACATTTATAACATAATTATTTTCACCTTGTAGCTAATGACTCTTTTTTCTTTCTCTGTCCCAGGTGTCATGTCGATGTGGGTCCACTGGCCACTGAAATTCTTCAGGAAATTTCTGGATCCTAAAAGCTTCAAACCTTCATCCAACCAAAGAATTGAAACTTTTTACCATCAGAACTTATGGTCGATCATCTGTGATTTAGAATGGAAATGCTACAAAGGATTGTTTATTCTGAATGTTGTTAGTTTTGGATTAATGTCTTCACACTGTAGAGATTGGTGAGGATACCCTGCAGGTATCTTTATCAATCTGAGTTCAACTGGTAAACGTTTTAATGTATAAACAGTTTAATTTTCAGAGTGTGAACGGCTGTGACTGATGTTTGAGATGAGTGTGAATGTGTCGTACTATCAGAGCATTCACTCATCCCTCTACACAACTCTCATCATTCGCAAATTGAATCGATGACAGTAATAAATATTGCTGTGTCACTGAAATCGTTTGACAGCTCAATCAAAACATCCATCCAGTGTTCATCAGACCGCACGGGATTACAGCGTGAAGCCTAATTCAGCCTGTCACAGGCGTCACAACAGTGGCTTCCGAGTCTGTCGGTCGCTATTAATGACAGTATATTAGTTCATTAGATCACGGCTGCCCTCACATATGTGCCTGTAATGTGACAGATTATATATAGTGAAAATAGCTATGAGCCATCTTTTTATTAATGCCACTACACACTGACACTGTGGCTGGTAACCCTCCACAGACAGACAGACCGGATGTGACTGTGGCAGATGTCATGTTGTAGTTCTGACTAGGATAATACAATATACTATTACTGTGAGTGTCTAGTATGTTGGTCAGAGGCTGGATAAGGTCAGGCAGAGTGGAGAGTGAAATGAGGCCGAGGTCTCGTTAGAAAGATTGTGCTCAGTCCTGGGGAAGTGCCCTCCAACCACTGCAGCTGTCCTCCACATGCAGCATCATCCTGGACATCCGCACACCGCCACCACCACCGGCGGCTTTTTAGTTCTTCACTCCCCTCGTTCCAGTTTCATATGCAAATCTGACTAATCGCACTAAAGCTGCAGCAAACACAGCTGTCACAGTTGCGTTGTCCGACATCGTCCAGAGTATCACTGCTGTTCCACAGTCTCATCTGAGGACAGAGACAGAGCTGGAATCCTGCCAAGCTGCAGGTGGATACACATCAGTTTTTATTGGGTTTGTAGAAGTGACAGTCACATGTTACTGTGGTCATGTTACCTTTAGTGCTTATATGGACTTATTAATGCTTTGTTGCTTAATGTGCAGCAGGTTGTACGGCACACAACTGTTTGACTGTTTGTGTGGAGCTACACACTGATGTCCTCACTCTGCCTTACACCAGAGTATATGTCTTTGGTCAATAACCTGCATGAAGCCATGTTATGAATCAGGCTGATGGGTTCAAACACTGTTGAGAGACAGCTGAATACTGCATGTCAGACAAGTTAAACAGCACTTTGGAGCCTTCTCTCTGACTTCAAATACACATGACCTGATCTGAGCCGATGGAAATTGTGCTCGTGTTTCCCACGATTGGTCCTCGGGGTGATCTGAAGTGTCTCGCTGTGTAACATAGTTTAATCCTCAGGGGAAGTTGAAATGACACGGCGAGGCGTCCAGGTGAAATGACAGTCCATTTTATTGTTTCAGAACACAGCAGGCTACAGCAACCAGCTCCTCTCACTACCCCACCCCTTAGTAACAGCAGACCAATAGGAGCCCTCCTCCACCCCTTGTCCTTTTACAGACACTCCCACCCAGCTAGGTCAGCTACACCCCCCTTTGGAACAGCAGAGACACGTTGGTGTCCCCCTTTAAAGCAAGAAAATAGCTTGATATTTGGACCATGACTTCCAATTCATGTTTTTTTATACAAAAGCTACACAATGTTACACTTGATCATCAGAATACAATTCAACTGATTAACTTTAGTGTTTGGACACCATTTAAAATGTGATCAGATTCTTTACTTGGATGGAGCATTACCACTAAAAAACTCAACACTACCAGAGACTTAAAATACAAGGGACTGCAAAAACAAGAGATGAGTATCATAATTGAGAATAATGAAAAAAGCAAGCTAGATTCCTTTGTACCATTACAGACTTAAGGAAAACAGAATAAAAAAGTAAAACAACCAAAAAAAGGAAAAATGAAAAACAAAATACATAAAAAGGGTTTTTGAAAACCAATCATTGAGATCAAAATCTGTGTGTCATGTCAGGATTTGAAGTCAGCCCCCCATCAGGCTGAGACCAGAACCGAACCGCACTAAAATCTAGTTTGTCCCAATGGAGTTCCCATAGACAGGAAACTCTGCTTGCTGTTGTTGAGTCGTCTTCAGGCACTTTCTGAAACCCCGCCTCCTCCATATGGGCGAATCACGATGCAGGTTCATCCAGATCACATGATACAGCTGTGAACAGAGGAGAGAAATTAGTGGATGAAAGGAGGGAAGCAGCAGAGCCGCTGGTGAAGGACCACACACACAGATCAAACACCAAGTAACATCACACACCACATCACACAGCTTTGCAATTAGGAGCAGTCTGAACATGCAACGGCCACAGTGAGTGAATCCACTCTCCTCCCTCCTCAGCCATTTTACTGTACTGTGCTCCTGCTTTTACATCTTGTGTAAGAAATGCCCCCCTCAGCTAACACAAGGCTCCAGAGTGCAGTGAGAAGTAAATCTTACCTAGTAGAAAGTGTAGTGTAATGTTGGTCTTGTATTTACAGGTCGGTATCAAACCAGGCCAGTTGGTTCGAGTCGCCGGGTGGCAGGCCCTCTATCAGTTCCTGGGCATGTCCCAGGTCAGGCAGCCCTTCTACAGGGGGGTAGTCCTGGCCAGGGTGGTGGCCTCCACCCAGATCATGGTCCATCATGGGCTCCATGCCCATCGAGTCCCCTCCGTAACCTCCCGAATGGAAGGAACGGTAACTTGGGTCTGGGGGAGGGGGAAAGGTGGATGGAGGAGAGCAGGGGAAGCAGAGCAGTTGTTAGAAGCATGTTAACAAACCAAGCTGTCACACAGTAGTATGATCATTCCAATGTAACACTGCACAGCACCACAGCACACAGACTGCATCCTGGCTGAACCCTGTTCAAACTAAAGCTGGTAGGGACTTTGAACTGGATGCTCTGTGTTTAGTTTGGTTCCACCAACAGAAATCCATCTGGCCCACTGATCAGTGCACACAGTCCAAGGTCCTGGTACACTGCTAACACTCAGACAGCCAACTGTGACAACAACTAAGAGCAGCAGCACTGTGTCATCCTGACTAATGGCAGGGATGAAAATCTGTCTCAGGCTTGAAAGGCTTTTCGGCCTTCACCACCATCTGTGGTCGTCTGTGTATCACCTTGAATGGCCAATCCTGTCATCAACCTATTATAATGACAGACCTGTTTTGTTTATCATTCACTGGATTGTGTGTTGTGCATCTGCTTCATGAAGGCGGAGTCCATGGAGAAACTTAGGGAAACTAACTGAGGAGGACTGGCTCAGTTGAGTTGTTTTTGTCACATCTTGGGAGTGTCCCAGCCACACACAGTGGAGGAGGAGGTGATGACTTACCATCTGGTCTGTAGCCCAGAGGTTCTCCCTGAGCACCGATGTCCAAACCCAGGTCTCCAGTCTGCACAGTAACACACACAACACACAAGGGTAAGCAGGATGGCAGCAGTTTGAAGATGAAAATGTAAATTTGTCCACAAATGTACAGATGAGCAACTCGAGAACCACAATGATTTCCATTGCTTCATACCTCGTTCCAGGCCATTGGTTCTGTCCTGAAGAGCGAGCTGGTGAGTTCTACAGAGAGGCGTTTCTTGTAGTCTTGGGGTTTGTCCTCTGACATACGGAACAAAACTGCTGCTGCGTACGTGGCTGAGGGAAGATTCGACAGGTCAGTCAGTTAATCTGGTGCCTCAAATTTTTCAAACAAATAAAGCAGTAATACAGCAGTGAGAGAGGAGACAGAGACCAGGTATTACCACTGTTACAACAGTAACATCTGTCCATCCAGGAAAACTTGTCCAAAAACAATCATTTCTAAGTACCAGTGTTTTATCCAATCATTACCACTCAGTGAACAGCTGCACTGGCTCTTCAGAACATCTGCATAGCTAAACTGCAGCCATTATGTCAATGACAGCTTTATGTAAATGTGGGTCTTTGTGTACATACCAACTCCTTCATTGCGGCTGTGCAGTAGCTCTGTGAGTGGGGCGGTGGCTCCCTCGGCCTCGATGGCCTCAGCAGCCTCCTTATCCTGGGCCAGTTCACACAGGACGCCTGCTGCTACACGCTGGATGTTCTCAATGGGAGAATACAACAGCTGCACACAAACACACACACACAAAGCTTAGAAACACACACTGCACAGTCATCAACCACAGGTTGTGACAAACAGAGTCTCATGATACAGTGAACTGTTCCATCCAGAGAACCTCTGCATGGATCTACCTGAACAAACATAATGGGGATTATATTTTAAACTAGCTTAGCGTGTCTCATATATATATATATAAATCAACAGAAGGATTGAGTCAAACTAAGCTGAACACTCACCTGTACAAAGAGTGGAATGGTGTTCAGTCCTCTGATGACTATTCTGTTGTGGACGTCTCTGGCCAGGATGTGAAGTGCTCCTGTGCAGCCCTCCACAATCTCCTCCATACGAACTCCCTCCTAATAACACAAACACACATTAGTAACATTAGACACATGTACTTGCTGTGCACCACTCCACAGTCTAACTCCTGCACAGGCTGCCTTATAACACTTCTAAACTGAGCATGTCTTAGTGAGAACTGCTGCAGATTTCTTTGTAAACTGTACTGACGCACTACACAGCATGTTCCCTGCAGAGTGGACTGCTGGTGTTTATTACAGTGGTGTGCATTCATTCACTCAAGTGTTATAAGAGAGTGTGTGTATGCGTGTGTGCTCACCACAAACTGCTGCTGCGTGCCTCCCATGCTGGTGCGTCTCTGTGTGTCTTGATGTGCTCTGACCAGCAGCTGAACCAGTCTGGGGATGGCGCCCTGCTCCCTCAGGGGGGCGTGGTTTGCAGGGCACAGAGCCAGGTTACGGATCAGACCCACTGTAGCCTGGTGAAGGGACACAGTTGTATGATGTCAACGTAGGTGACCATTAGTCACATCCAGTTAACACATCCAGCTGAAAGTTTTCCATGTACTGTTTCTCAAAACAGAGTCGAATCTAGGACTGCAGTGTTTGTGGGTATTTTAAAAATAAATTCATTTCTTATGCCGTTTGGTAACAGACCCGTACCCATGCTGTTTTTTTTTTTTTTTTTTTTTTTTTACAAGCCCATCAACACAAATATACACAACATACTAGGAGCTGGAACTAGTGACTTCAGTGTATTTCACAGTCCCAACACTGGACTGAGTCCAGAGATGTACAGTTATGCTATCAGTCTAAGCAAACTAGAATTTCCTACAAGACAATGTTGTGGATTTGATACCAAGATTGCACCATCATTTTATCAGCAGTGGTTGAGTGTAAACTGCAAACACCAGTAAAAGAACAGCTACATGGGTGGTCGACAGTATGAAGGGCAGCTTACACGGGTGACTGCTGCTGGCAAGTCTCCGAGTGTGTCTGAATGTGTGGTGTGTGTGTGTACCTTGATGAGTGGCCAGTGTGACGGCGGATGCAGTAATTTGACAACCACAGGGAGGCCATAGTGCAGTCTGACAGCGTTCTGTGCCATCTCAGCATCCTGGTGTCGAGATGTGAGGTGACGCAGGGCACAAATAGCCGGTTCTGTGATGTCTTCTCTGTCTCCAGCCCGAAGCACTGTGCGAACTAACGCCTCAATACCTCCAACCTAGACAGGAGCAGATAGTGTGGCACAATGATGGACACATCAGAGGTTTAGTTTTATTCAGGTGAAAGTATTAATGCGAAAAATGTAAGAAGGGAAAATATATCACATTTAAATTTCTCCTTTGATTGTACAGCACATCAACTGTATGTGTGTGTGTACTCACCTGGCAGACCATCATTTTGTTCTTGTAGTTGTTGCAGGTCAGGTTAGACAGGATACCAGCAGCACAGGTCACCACATTAATGTCATCACTGCCCAGCAGCTGCACCAGAGTTCCCAGCAGACCCTCCATTCCCTCCTGCAGAGTAGGTAGCACAGAAGGAGCCATTGGTATACAGCATCAACAGCACAATGAGCACTACTTCTTAAGGTGAAAAATGTATTTCATTCTTATGTTCTGCCTATTCATCTGTTACACAATGTGGGCTTGTGAGTCTATTAAGTAAACTCAATTACTTCTCACTGACTTTCACAGTTTAAAAACTGAATAAAACACTTTCCGATACAAATACATTGGCTGGGTCTCATCACCTGTTTGGTGGCAGCATCTGATAAGTTCCTGAGAGTCCAGAGACAGTTCTGGACCAGTCTCTGGCTGGGGTCTGTCAGGTGGAGTCCCAGAGCCTGCATCCCTCCTACACAACCAGACCAACATGGACATAGTGTTGACACACTTGATGTAGAAAAATCATAAAATATATTTGTAATACACTTATGAAATATATTTACTATTTAATGAAGAGATTGTAGTGGTTGCCGTTTTAAAAAAACATTCAAAATAATATTATTAATAATAATAATAATAATAATAATAATAATAATAATAACCGTACAACAGATGCTTGATACTGAGGAAACATACCAGCTTCTACAATGGCCGGCTTGTTACTGGAGCACACTGACAGAACTTTGAGAACACGGCTTGTGGTCCACAACAGCTTCTCATAGGTGTAAGTCCTCATGATGTTGACCAGTGCCTGAGGGCCACCGCTGGCCAGGATTATCAACTACACAAACAAAAAACACACAAAATATTTGTTTTTTTCCCCCAAAATTCCAAAAGGCCAGAATATCAAATAGAGACCACCTCATTCATTCCAGTCTTGCGATCTAACACACAAACACACACACACACACACATTAACTCGTTACCTTGCTTTCCTGGTTTCCGTAAGCCAGTATCTGGAGACAGTCAGTGGTGATGGCCAGGAACTTGACATTGGTTTTGTTGAGCAGAGCCACCATTTTTTGTAGACCGCCAGCTAAACGAACAGCCATCTTGGCTCCTTCCTGGTGCAGGAGGAGGTTGTGGAGGGTGGTGATGGCGTAGAACAGGACAGAGTCCACTGGTGAACTGCACAACAGAGGGAACTATTAGATTATCAGAAAATTCCTGGACCATTCCTAACTGGACAAACTGGGTTTCTCTGAGGTCTTTCCTACCATCAGTCAGCCTTTGGTGAATCAACAGCTTGTTACAATTATTTATTATCAGATAACAAGCCTCTGTCAAAAACCCTAAATGTAAACTAAGTGGGTTTTAGCTAAAATAGCATGAAGGGGTGTTTTCCATGTCCCTGTACTTACATTGCTCTGTTCCCTGCCCTGCTGTGCTGCTAAACTACAGTAGACTGAAGAAAAAACCTTCCACCTACTCTCCCTCCATCCATCCTCCTACATACCCGAGCATTTTAACTAGAGCTGGTATTCCTCCAGACTTGAAGATAGCCAGCAGTCCCTCTCTGTGATGGGAGAGGTTGTGCAGTGTTCCTGCGGTGCAGCGAGCTGTCTCCACATCATTTGTGTTCTGCATGGTCCTGACGATGGCAGACACCATCTGAGGCGAGCGCATGATGGCGTGGCGAGAAGCTTCTTTCTTTGAAAGCTGGTGGACCATTACTGCTGCTTTGTTTACGACAACCTGAAGAGACAGACAAATGTTCACAAACAACAGTGATGGGGGAACAAAATGATTTGAGAGACAGCTGAGAGGCACAATCTCCAAGATCCTTTACCTGGTCCTCATCATTGAGCAGTTTGGTGAGTTCTGGGATGGCTCTGGTTGCCAGTTCAGCGTCATCCTGATAGTTGATCAGATTGACCACAGCATGTTTGAGCATTTGTGAGGGCTCTGCCAACCTCTGGACATTGGTGGGGTTTGCCGCATCATACTGTGTGGAGGGTATCTGCATGCCCTCCTCAAGAGTCTCTGGGAACATTGCGGCACGCACCCGCTGGGCACGCGTCATGGCATACTGACCATCTATGTCTAGGACGGACAGAAGGGCAGCTTTATTATAATTGATAGAAGGGCTTTATGAAAAGCTGGTGAGCTGGGATCAACACACTGTGTTCCCACTCACCTTGTACTTGTTCCTGGGAGAAGTTCTGGTTGAAGCCCTGCTCCCACTCATACATGACCTGGTTGTCGACATCATCCTCCTCAGGATTGCCCTTCCCACTGAGAGAGGGAGCGGTTGTGGTGGCCCCTGAATGGATGCCTGAATCTAGATAGGACTGCTGCTGCCAGTGACTGACTGCTGCCTTACGGTCTGGCTCCATGGCCATGTCTAGTTCCATCAGATCAGCTGGAAAGAGAAAAATAGGCATGAACAAAACATTTGTAGAAGTCAAACCAACTGCACAGTAGAAGCTTTATATAAAAAGTCAGCTTTGTCTATGTAGAGTTTGTTTTAGGCCTGAGATGTAGATACTGCATGGAGTGGCTTTAAGAGATTTTTAACAAACATGTCTGATGCTAGTCTATCAACACTGGAAACCACTAAAAACTACTAACTCCACTGGATGTTTTGACAGAGGGCACCAGCTGCACCAGCAGTTGTCTATAGCCACTGCAGTGAATGGATTTCTGACCTGTTTTCCAAGGGTTTTCATACTTCAGTGAAGTTGGATTTACGAGCAAAGGACTCTTGAAGCGTGAAGTTTGATTTTATATGTGCTCAAAGTTTCAAATTGAAATCAATAACTAATTCACTGTGCTCTAATAGAACATAAGTCTGCAGCAAGAGAAGATGACGTTTTCCACTGCTGTTAAACAGTATTACCACACTGCGTACTACTCACTGAATGTGTGTGTAAATGTGAGGCAGGTGGTGATCAACTCACCCTGGGAAGCCATGTTCCTTTCTCAAACCTCGGCCGACACAGCTTCCTGATCTGAAACAGAAAAAAGAAGTGGATCAGTCCTGCTGCACCAGAAACCTCTCGCCATCAATCACTGCTCAAGGCCAGTCAAACAACAGACACTTTATACTGAACACACACAAAATCACAGCAGCACAACAGAAATGATTTAAGTTAATGGCAGGATTTACAGGACTGATTAACTTTGCACTGCTTTCTTTCCTTTCCTGCCTCCTCCCTTTCTTGGGTTTCCTCTTCCCGTTTAAGCCAGACATGCAAACAGCAGCAGCTCACACACAAAGCCACCATTAACTGCAGCAGCTACCAACTATTTAGGTGAGAAAGGACAGGGGAAGTTGAGCATTGGG